>CM067373.1:93640111-93717611 GCA_034401795.1 Chaetoderma sp. LZ-2023a | reverse complement strand
GATTGTAGATCTTTCGAACTGTCCCATCCTTTTTCACAACAGTGGAGAGGGGAGTAACCTCTATGTCAACGACAGCGGGAGGCCTATATAGGGGCAACCATGTTTGCCAGTCACCCCCAGGTCCAGCGTGGTACCACACTTCATTCTTCTCAAATGTGAACTGCAGGTTTTTTGCCAGGGTAAATAGCAGGCCATCAAGGGCAATCGGTGGGGCACTGCTCGAATAGGGTTTGACCAGATGAAAGCTGAGGTCATTATTTAGGGTGTTGATGTCTGCCACCTCTGTATCCGAGAGTTCAATCAACGGTTCGAGATGTACTTCCTCTTCGGGAAATCATACTGAAACACGATCTTGTGGCCATCTATGTTGCGACCCAGGCACTCCTTCGTCACATCCTTGAGGTCTGTGAGCAGCTCCACCCCATCACCACCAATGGGGTGGAGGGAGAATGCCTTTGAGCTTGCTTCGTACTGTATGGCGAATGACTTGCCATCGCTCTCTTCTACCTTGGCAGCATCAACTGCGTACACATCTGCCAGGTCAGCAAGACCAGTCGAGTGAGCAAATATGGGTTCCATAGCATGCTATAGAAGGGGTTTAAACAGGAGATATAACCATGCTGATTGTCCGACTGCTGCTCTCTGGAGGTGAGAACGTAATCTCATTCTCTCTAGAGGTGAGACGGGTGGTACAGTACCATGTAGAATGGGTTCTCTTCGAGGTGCCCCAGCGGGGCACAACATACATAAACGCCAATGTGCTACATCAACCTCCGGGCAGTGCACATAGCAGCTCACTAGTAGAAGTCGGCTAGGACTTGATAGAGTATCTCCCGGGTGCCAACAACAACCTATGGAAAGCTATCAGTCCTAGCCTGTTCACACCTGTAAATCACCGGTTTGACAGCCCCTCCATTAACATATATGCCAGCACGGATTGGATATCGGACGGCCATTTAGAGTTTACACTCTTATTACTCATTGACCTGATGACAACATGATATCATACCAGCATTATCTGACCTTGTCTGAGATGATGAAGAAAGAGGTTCGCCCCTTCATGACCACTGCACAGATAAAGGCCTTAAATGAACAGAGACTCGCACTGCAACAAGAAGGAGAGTGACTAAAGCGGGAGAACTGGTATCAACAGAACGCGAGTCTTGAAAGGAGGCGAAGGAACAGTGAAAATTTCCGATACTGGCAGGCTCTCATGGAGGAGAGTAAGCGGGACGCAGGAGTCTTAACAGACGACAATGACCCAGATTTCTTCACAGACGAGGATGAGCCAGATGTCATACAGTGGAAAGAGGAGGTGGCGCAGAAGTGTAAGACCAAGAAAGCCATCCAGTGGCGGACCTACTATCTTGGTAATAAGGTGAAGTTCCAGATGTCACGTCTCAGAAGCTACTGGCACCCGACATAGTGCAGGATGACCTCTGTCTAAGAGACGTCTGTCCCGAAACCAGCAAGCTGGCACAGTTCGCCAGGCTCGCCAAAATGTATCCTTCTAGGACTCATGAGCAGATTCTGCAGGTGATGCAGATTTAATCTCCAGGCATACTATGGCAAAATCAGTGTGGTGGAAGCAACCAGAAATATACCCCTCCGTGACTGCTGACGAGGGGGGTACAGTACATGGCTGGCGACTCCAGCAGATAGAGACCATCAGACAGAATCTCGTCCGTGATGCAGAAAAGTACAGCAGAATGCGCAGGCGATATAAGACAGCCTACAACGTCCTCGCGCGTACAACTACTGCTGCGGGTGTGATGTCGCCAGCATGTACAAGGCGGCAGTACTGCTCACAGACAAGTCAGATGGCCAGGTGGCTCAGGCATTCCAGGGTGTCTACGAGGCTTTGGAAAATCCCCTCCAGCGGCCGGAATTGTTGCAGGTGGATGAGGCTAAGGAGTTCAGAGGGGAGACTGCAGCCCTCATGCGGAAACACGGTGTGGCAGTTAGGCGAGGCGAGGTAGGCCATCACCGTGCCCAGGCTATCATTGAGCGGTGGAATCGGACACTGGTAGAGAGACTTTTCCCACACCAATACGCCCAGGAAATGGCTGCGCCGAGTGAGCGCTCTAGAGTATGGGTGAGAGGGCTGTCTGCTGTGGTGGAGAAATCCAACGCCGAGGTTACTAGGCTAATCGGGAAGAAGGTGGTAGAGGCTATCAGACACTCTGCTGGTCACAGCTCTAGAGGAGTAGGAAAGGGGTGCCTACAACTCTGGTTCGGTACTTGTATAAGCCTGGTGAGCTGGAAGGTGGTCGACGGCGTGCAACAAATCCTAACTGGTCGATAGATGTTCACAGGCTTGACAGGTATGTGGAGGCAGAGGGGCGGCCTACACTGTACTACCTGGCATGCCAGCACGGAGTGCCTAGGCGACCATTTGTCATAGAAGAGCTTCAGCTAGTCCCTGGGGACCCACAGCTACCACACCCTAGGGTGATACTCGATGGGCTCGGTATGGACCCCATCTGGTAGCACATGGCACTTATCATAGTAAGCAGAGAGACCGAGTTTTTCCTGCTCATACGTCACCATACCCTGGTTGGGCATGCGTAGGTCTCGGTTTTTATGCTCTGTCCACCCCACCATGTAGGGCACTGTAGAACCTCTGCCAAGAGACCTCATTCTGCTGCTTTGACATTCCCCTAGCCGAGCACTTACTTGCAGCTGTGCTCTCCATGTAGTAGCATTTGGAGCAGAGAGCGATGCCACGAGAGCCTTCGAACTCGAGCTTGAACAGTCCCGAAGTCCATCCAGACCATTTGTCCCAAGCTAGCCAGTCCTGCTTATGAGCCTGGTACTCTGCTCGCATCTCAGGGTGAATGACGTCGTCGAGGTTGGAGCCTGCTATAGCGATATACGCAGATACTCAACGCTGTCACGAGCTACGTAGCGATCAAGGAATTCGTAGTAGAACTCCAGCATTCGCAGCTTCGTGAGCTCATAAACGGCTATCCCCACCTGGAAAGGCCATCGAATTTTGATTCTCGGCTTGCGAATCTAGAGCTCGTATGACTCACCGATCTCCTCGAGATCTTCGAACCATGCACTACACAGGGCCTTGTCTACCAGGCATTCATCCTTCATGAAGCAGGTGTTGCTCTGACGTTCTAGGGCCTGGATGAGCTTCCCGTAGGCACTCTTGCCGAGGAGTTTGAAGAGATCTGCCAAGAGCACTTTGCTCTTATCTACATCCCCGAGCGGCGGGCCTCCATAATATTCTCCACGAACCACTTGAATGGGCACTTGGCCTCATAGGCTATGGTGCGGTATACAGCAGTGATCTCCAGGCCATGGGTTATATACCACTTGAGGGTTGGGGTGTACAGCAGCCGCTTCTTAACAGAGAGGGCACCGACCAGCTTCTGGGTGGTGGGACGCTTCCTCCCTGTTCGCCCTAGATAGGCCAGCATCTCAGATGAAATTGCCTCTACCGGGATCTCATGGTTATAGAAGAGAGGAGGCATTTCCTCGAACTTTGCCCACAGAGCCTGGGGACCTCTATATCCACCTCAGCAAACCCAAACCAGCTGTCTGCTAGGAAAGCCTCCTTAAAGCTAGCTACCCCACTGGCACCGGACCAATGCCACACTTTCTCCTTACCACATAGCATATCTTTGGCCATCGTTGACAGGTATAGAGCATTTGCATCGTAGCCGAGTAGACATTGGCAGACACACTCACTCTGGTGGGTTCGAGTCACACAGACATCGTGGTATTTGGTGAACATGATGCTGGGACCGCCAACAACAGCACCCTTCAGCATCTTGTAGGCTTCCTTGTCCGGTGAATAGAGGCTAACATCCGGCATGTGCTGAGTGGTTCAACGTAGGAGATACTGCAGTGACACACCTGGGAGAGACACCGCATCTTTGAGGATGTCTATTTCCCGCATCTGCTCTAGGGCTTCAATGAATGGACTGACGTCCAGGTTGTTGTATTATCGCAACCAGTCAGCGAATGTCCGCATTCCATGTTCGCTGAATGTCTGGTTACACTGTTCCCACTCTGTTCGCATCAAGAGGTAGCCACCCTTGAGCTTAGATGTTCATGCTGAGTAGTCAGGAAGCTCTGGATAGTTGAGCTTCTCATGTGTCAAACCATTCTTATGGGGGTCAGCTCTTCTGCTGTGTACACACGTAAGCTTTGACCCATACCTCATACGAGACACCCGGGCCGAGGTAGTTCAGCACATCGAGAAACCGTAGCTCAGGTGTAATGAGGAACATGGTCTGACTAGCCTTCTTGGCGACTCTCACTGTACCTGTACTGTCAGTCAGCTCATCGACAAAGTACTTCTTGATGAGGTTCAGGTTATACTGCCCAGAGTTGAACCTCAGTACAGGCACTTGGTCACACCACTCGTTGATCAGTTGCTGCTGTCGCTTTGGGAGCTTGTCCATGTCTGTCGGTATGTACTGTGCCCTAACCCTTGTCCGGATTAGAGATGCTCGCCGTTGGATCTTCCACATGAACTCTCTGATCAGTTCTTTGGGGTCAGGATTGCAGGGGTGAGTGGGCTCACTCGTGGCGCCCTCTAAGAAGCAGCCAACTGACACAGAGGTATGTGAGTACTCTCGATCGTGAGAGACTCCGTAGGATGAGTCTTGATACCATCTAGGAGTGCTTCGAAGTTGTTAACTATGAAGTGTGGGTATGGGACAGTCCGAACTCGTTTAGGCTTGGGCAGCATTTTATACAGCACTCCCACTGTACCACAAGCGTGCATCCAGAGGCTCCCAGCTTCTGCTCTCTCAGGACTGTCTTGTGGCATCTTTGTTTGGCATCCTCACCTCGCTGGTGTTGTGGACACCCGTGCCAGTGACAGCCATCGAACTGGTAAATGGTGGTTGTCGGATCATAACCCTCTATGGGAGCGCCCTCGATCCAACGCTCGCCACCGTGCCCACACTCTACATGGTGTATGTGTACGCCTTTGTTTCTCGACTCATACTCGATCCAACAAGTAGGCGCTGAACTGGATGGCTGGGGCGGATAGGAGGCTTTCTCATACACAGACTGTGGCGCCTCAACCTTCTTGCCAGGACATAGGATTTTTGTTTTGCCGCCTGTATAGTGATCAGCGTGGCGTTGAAGATGGCATGCCTTTGTAAAGCTCTGCTGACAGTGACTGCAGACTAGTGTATGTGTCAGCTTGGAGATGTTCTTGATGTAGAAGGCGTGGTGGTCCCACACTCTGATGGTCATGGTGTCACGGTAGTGAGCCGCTTGCCTGATCATGTGCCAGGTGCCCTATTTGGTTGCTTCATACACGCGAATCCCGATCTTGGCGAAGAACTCTACCTTGTCCAGTTGATCCAGTGGGGGCTTGCGGACATCAGGTACTGTCTTGCCGTAGAACTGTGTAACAAGCTCTCGTACAGGAGCTGTACTTCTATCAGCTCTCGCTCCTCGGCGGACTGCTAGACATCTCCAGAGTCACATGTTGTCCCTGTAGGTGTCGAGGGGAGTCATACTCTTCTTTTGTCGTAGCCAGTCTGGGAGGGGGCCTGTCCCAAGCAGAGGTTGGTGGTCGAAGACAGCCCTGACATCAACGTTGATTGATCAAACGAAAGCCCACTTGGTGTTGTGTCAATCGATATTGTCTGTGTCGAGCCAGGCTTGCTCTCTTGCTGCCACCCAGTCCTGAGCTGCTTCTATCGTGTTCAGCCACGGGCCCCCTGAAGCATCCTTGTGGAAGAGCATCACCCTACTGTCTTCGATGTGACGGATGCGATAGGTATGGATGTAGCGGAGGTAGAAGGCGTTCTAGACAGTCTGTTGGATCTTTTGCATGATCTGGCCTGTGAGGTCTCCTTCTAGACCTTTGAAGAATGTCCAGTGTACTGACCGGCGTCCTCCATCCTCTGTCTCCCTTTCGCTGAGACGCTGGTCGAGAATATGTTCGCCTTCTCGCCTCATGCTCCGGGCTAAGGGGTCAGATCTCGGCCCCCTTATGCTCCGGGCTTGGCTCAGACCTCGGCATTGCTTAACGATCCTGCGTTTGTGAGTTAAGCGCTCCAGTGGATGGGCCTCCATCCGCCGTGCTACAGTCTTGGTTCGCAAGCTAGCAGTCACCTCCTCGGCCAACTGATGATGTTCACGTATCCGCTGCACTTTCTTGTGGGGATTCCAAGGATCCCCTTTGGTAAGCGCTGGAAACCTTCCCGTATTCATTGCTCGGGAGGGTCGCTTCTGCCACTCCTCGGCATGGACTTGTCGGATCATCTGGAGCAGGTCGACTTTCTTGGCCTGAGAGTCGATTCTAAGGCCGAATTGCTTTGCAATAGCGTGAAGCTGTGCAACAGAACTCATGGTGTATATCCCTGTGGGTGCCTGCATAGGGTGCGGGGGCCCCTTGCGTTGGAGAGTTAAGGGCTCCAGTGAATGGGCCTCCATCTGCCTCGCTACAGCCTTGACTCGCAGGCTAGCAGTCACCTCCTCGTCCAACTGACTAAACTCACGTATCCACTGCACTTTCTTGTGGGGATTCCAAAGATCCTCGGTAAGCACTCGAAACGTTCCCGTATTCATTGCTCGGGACAGTTGCTTCTGCCACTCCTCGGCACGGACCTGGTCGATCATCTTGAGCAGGTCGGCTTTCTTGCCCTTAGAGTAGCCTCTACGGCCGAATTGCTTTATAATAGCGTGAAGCTGTGCAACAGTACTCATTGTGTATATCCCTGTAGATGCCTGTCTCTAAATGGGCGTTCACACGTTATTATGTGTGGCGATCAGTACCTGTGGATGCCTGTCTGGGCGTTCAGACCTATTATGTGTGGTGCTGGCGATCAGTACCTGTGGGTGGTGTATATCCCTGTGGATGCCTGTCTCTAAATGGGCGTTCAGACCCTATTATGTGTGGCGATCAGTACCTGTTGGTGGTGTATATCCCCTGTCTGGGAGTTCAGACCTATTATGTGTGGTGCTGGCGATCAGTACCTGTGGGTGGTGTATATCCCCTGTCTGGGCGTTCAGGCCTATTATGTGTGGTCCTGGCGATTAGTACCTGTGGGTTGTGTATATCTCTGTGGATGCCTGTCTCTAAATGGGCGTTCAGCTCCTGATAGTAGTAGTGTCGGGATGATCCTACCTCCCTGGCAGCCATTCGGCGATCCGTGGTGGCCCCCGCAACCTACGCCCCAGGAATTGGGAGGGCAGTGGGGCTCATTTGTCTAAATGGAAATCCAGTTGAGGGAGGTGGTATAATTTTGACCCCGACACTACTATTGACGGGATATCACTCTTAAATTGTTATATTGCTACTCATTCAAATATTAATGAACTGATCTTGACAAAACTCGCGGTTGTTTTCTAGACGTAATGAGTGACACCGTTATGGAGAGAATTTTGGATTCAGTAAATCGATGAGTTTAAAGGGCACCCACCCGCCCACTCATAAATTTTAAAATCGCGACTCCTTCGTTGTTGATGATCAGATCATGCTGAAATTTGAAAGGGATTTTCTATGAGTAAGTCGACCCTGAAAGACATTTTATTTGCGCAGACCAGGGCAACGCAGACGCAATACGAGAATGGTTCAAGGAACAGGTCACTGACCACGCAAGACCGTGCATCAGTTTTCACGTGACCCCGGGCCACTATTAACACCAGTTGTAACAGCAGAGATTGAAAAGGCACTCAAATCTTTGGGAAATGCACGTGCACCCGGACCGGATGCCATGAGCAATGAATTATTCAAACATTGACATTATCTGAAAACTGATCACGCACCTAATCAATTTAGCCTTTATGTACAATCTTCATATCAATGCTGTAGGCCAAGGCACCCTTATCGCACTACCCAATCCCAGGAAGCCAACCGGCCCTCCAACCAATCTGCGGCCCATTGTACGCCCCAAAAGCATACTAAAATCATATTCCATGCTACCCTACACCGCACCCGAGACTAGATCGATGACTTCACTGGATCCTGTCAGAGTGGCTTTAAAAATGAACGATCAAAGATCCTAGATCTACTACACCAAGCCAATTGCAATTAAGATAAGCTGCGACTAGTGAGACTACTACTTGCAGACGCCAAGATGAGCGTACACATCAAGACAGTCAAGCCTGTAGAGTTTGAGACAATCGGTTCCCCACAGGGAGATGATGCATTCCCTCTAGTTTTCACCCACTTCTTTGCTGTAGCATTGGAATCTGTGCGGCAAAGTTCCACAAGACCAAACCCACCAGATGGAATATACCGACGATGTGGACTTCATATGCGAGGAAAAGAACCCCCACTGGCGAATTATTACCGATAGCTGCACCCAAACTAAAAAATGAGAATCTCTTTATGAATGAATCCAAAGCAGAGTTCATCCACATATACCTATCGACAAAGCTAAAGAAAATGTTGATCCAGTTCATAGCATTGAGCCAAGGAGGACAAATAAATAACTGCGCTCACTGTTCTGTAGTACGGATGACATTGTTTCAACCCGTGTTATGGGAAACAGCTTTCCAGTCCATCTGGAAGCTGTGGATTTGTAGATTAAAGAGACCCTTGACAAAAAAACAATTTGTGTGCAGCGCGACCTGCGTATCCTGGATGCTGTATAACTGTAGCAGCTGGGCAGCTCCAAAGGCATTTCTAGGCAAACTTGATGACTGCCACCTCAAAAATATCTGTGCCATCACTAGACACAGAATACCATACAGCATAATCTCCAATGATGCACTATACAAGATGTGTAATACAATGCCGCTGTCCATAAAAGTCGCCAGCAAAGACGGTCCGGTCCATGTTTGGTCATGTGGCGGGCATGTCAGAAGTCACACCTGTACAGAAAGCTTTGGAATTGTCCCTACTGTGAGCCAGTAAATATAAATATCATTGCACGAATCTGTTAAGCGTGCTACGAAGCGACCTCAAGAAAAAAGTACTCTATACAATCAGATCACAGATATACCTGAGGGTGTTAAAGATTTTGGCAGAAGACAAAACACAGTCGTCAAACACGAATACCGACTGATTGCAGTTGTAGGGTATTTTTACTACGACAGCTCAGAATATAGTAATAATACATATTATGTGGGTAACTCCAAACATTATTACAGGACTCGATTTTATTATTCACCACCTTGTGGGTTTTCGAACGGCACCCGCCCTTTAAATTTAAAATCACTACTTCGCCACTAGTGATGAATATAGCTCTATAAAAGTTGAGAGGGATCTTCTATGGGTAACTCTCGACATCATTCCGGAGCCCGATTTTTGATTTACCATTGGTAGCTTTTTGAAGGACGCCATCAACAGTAAATTTGAAAACCATTACTCCTCCACTATGGATGAATGGATCTTGATCAAACTTGAGAGGAATATTCTACTGGTAATTATCGCTTTTATTCACCACCAGCCCCCTTGCTGGTTTAGGAATAGTGTCCCACCCGTAAATTTTAAAATCATTAATCATCTATTATTGATAAATGGACCGTGATAAGATTTGAGGGTGGGGGGGGGCGATATTCTACTTATAGCAATCGACATCACAGCGGATTTCGATTCACCATATATGAGACACTAGAAGTGTGGCCCATCCATATGTTTTAAAATCGGCACACCTCTGTTATTGACGAACGGATCCCAATAAAAGTTTACGGTTATTATAGGGGTAACTATTTAGATCAAAGCGGACCAGATTTTCGATTCAACTCCTCGTGGCGTTCAACTGAACACCCTGCATATAGAGTGTGCATACAGGACAAGGTCATAAGCGATGCCTATCATGTCACAGTTCGTTTATAATTGAAATATGGAGAGTATCACCTACCCATATATATATGTAGTGAAGAAGAAGAAGAATAAGAAGAAGAAGAAGAAAAAGAAGAAGAAGAAGACGTTTCTTATTACTTTATTTCAATTCACAAAATCCAATTAAAATATCACAGATTAGAATTCATATATCAGCTATAACTATTTAAAAATATATAACTGGTTGCAAATATATAAAAAAGAAGAAGAAGAAGAAGAAAAAGAAGAAGAAGAAGAAGAAGAAGAAGAAGAATACGAATTGTGTTTACTGTTACATCTATGTAAGCGGTAGGGTGGGGTAATAATTTGTGAGTTACAGTAAATGTAATCATAGTACATCATTTGATGTTTATTCTCACCTGGAGCGGGACAGTACTGATTAATGTTCCGTTCTGGTATTCCTCCACTACTATTGCTGCGATGTATTTGGCCGACGGTACGTAAACCATTGCCGTGTCATTCACATGCAGTTCACAAGAGCACTAAAACACAGCGTTGTACAGCCTCTATTAGCACCAGATTTGGAATCAGATACATGTATTCATTCTGTCGGCGTCTGTATCACCTACATGTATCGTGATTCGTTTCCGAGGGCAAGTGTCGTTTTACATGTGATGCATGCAACAGTGTTTTGGATTATAGCGAAATTGCGCATTTACTCTAACAAATTTTGCCAACAAATCAGCCGATGCATCCGATCCATAATGTGGAACTGGCGGTATCCTGCAATCCTGGAATTCGCGTTTCGCGGCTTCCGGGCTAGCTGATTCCCGCTGTTTCCACGGACGCCCGGCAGTCGTACCTTGGAACTTGAAACGCGAGCACCTGCCGCTGGTTCCACGGGCATATTCGAGACCTCTGTTGGGTGAGTAACCTTTTATATGTAGCTAAGCTACTACAATTAACATACATTTTGATTCGGCACTCTGCTCACGATTTTGTTGAGAGTTGGGGTGGGGGTGGCAGAGGGTGAGAAAGCGAGCATATAATTTATTTTCAGTTCACATGTTTAAAAATAACATCTACAAATTTACAGAGTGATATTAATTTTGATCTGTTCCGAACATTGATAAGTTGGTTCATCTTTAGGGTATTTGAGCGCAGTCTATAATATTTATCGATATATTCTTTTCTTTCACTATTTAGGGATGGGCATTCAAATAGATAGTGAAATTCGTCACCAAGGGCGTTCTGAGCACATATTGTGCACAATCGTTCGTTTCGAGGTAGTGGATTTTCATATTGTCCGCGTGCTACAGGTAGCTTGTGGTTACTCATTCTGAATTTACAAAGCAATCTTGAGAATTTCTGAAGGAGTGATATTAAACAATTTTCAAATTGGAAATTTTCCTTGAAAATCCTATAGCTGGTATCGAAAGTTTCCTCTCTCGAATTATGAATATGTTCGTCAGAGAGCTGCTGTTTTATGCTTAATTTTAGCCATTTTAACTGACATTTTTACGCCTGGAAGAATTTTGCAAAATCTTTTATGTAATTTTTTCTATCAGCGCGATATTCTCGAAACCCCATACTTCAAACCCATATAGTAAAATCGGTGTGATCATATGTTCAAAAGGTTCAATTGTAGGTCAATTGGTAAATGGAGATCTTTGTCTTTTGTGAGCAAAGCTAACATTGCTCTGCCGGCCGTATCGTATAAGTGCTTAATAGCTGTGGTAAATGTACCGCTATAAGCGAATATAGGTATTCAGAGACGATCCCTACATCTACATTATCAAGTGTGAATTTTGGCACCTTTCGGATGCATTTGGTTTTGGAAACATCTACAGGCAATCTCCAGGTATTGCAGTACTCACCTAGAGCGTATAACGCGTTCTGTAATTCTTGTGGCGTTTCTGCCATTATGATAGTGGTATCCGCGTAAAGGAGAATAAATAGCTTTAAATAGAATTCAGGGTCGTCCGGGAATGTATTATCGGATAATTGTGAAACATAGGGCAGACCATTATATGATGTGGAGATCGTTTTCTCTAAATCATTTAGGAACAAGCAAAAAGTAGCGGTGACAAATTGCGTCACATCGAAAGAAATCAGATAATTTGCTGTTTTCAGGATTATTGATATATGATTTATCTTGCTTGTACGAGCTAGGGCTAGTAAAACAATTTTCCATTAATGGTATTGTCCAACAACAGCTTCATCCATAGGAAGGTTCTGTTTACCTATCAAACGCCGTTTTATAGTTTACAAAAGTACAGTATAGACGCTTTCGTTTCGATAGGTATAAATCAATTAAAGCCTCTAATACAAAAATGTGATCGACAGTGGAATATCCAGCACGAAAAGCCTGTCTGCTCTTCTCCAATTAACTGGATATTATCTACATTAGATGATTTTCTATAACAGTGGTGAGGAGCTCGCAGAAGCAACCCCCTGTGGTTATCAGGACCCGATAATGAGCCTTTGTTTTCATATAATGGCAATATAATGCCTTTCGCCAATTCTGCCGGGATATATCCGGACTTTAGGATAATATTGAAAACTTTTATGTAAATTTGTAACATACATACGCGTGAATGTTTTAAAGATTCAGTTATAATTTGATCTATACCGCATGCTTTATTATTTTTCAGTCGATTAATTGCGATTGTAATTTCTTCTTCAGTAAATGGAATGTTTAGCGGTCCATTGCTATTTAGAGTTGCTAATAGATGAAAGCATATAGGACTATCAGGTGGTTCGTTTAGCTTACTAAAGTGTTTACCTAAGTCCTCTAATTGTTTTAGCTATAGGCTTGTTGATAATTTTCCAGATTGTTTTAGGATCTTGTATTCTCGTATCACGCAGTTTGTTCGCAAACTTATTAAAATATCAGTTGTATTGTTTGTTTATCTATTTTTTGTAAATTGTACTAGCTTCTTTTTTTCTTTCCTTATTAATGTCAGTTTTGTTTTCTTAGTCATTCCCGCTTTGCTTTGTAAAATTATTTTCCTTTGCTTCCGCAAGCTTGGCCAAACAAGGACTTATTGTTTGTTCTAGGACGATATCTTCTGCTAGTGTCATCATTCACACATCCGACCACCATGCCCGCAGTAGTCAGTAGTGACGTGATTTCTGTAACAATGTTATTAACACTAGCAGCGTCTATTTCTGACTTAGCGGTCACTGCGTCAAGGCGATGGAGGATGGCACCAACAGAGAAAGGATCACGTCCCGTAGGTGATCCATAATAGTTATATCATGTCCATTACTAGATCAGCTCTGACAACTTTGTACGCGTTTGGAATAGATTCGAAATTTTGAACCCGGAATTCTCAGAATCAAAATTTCGATGTAACTATAAAGGTAAGCTCTTGAATATTTTGGAACTAATTTGACTGAGGGATGTTGTTGACTATAAATTAATTAACAACATACAATTGAGGAACTAGTGCCATGCAAATTCGTGACGGGCATAACACATTTGATTGAGACGTCAGCTAACAGGTGGCGTATTTAAACATGGCATCGGATACTTATGTGATAGATCGGACCGCTCCAGTGTACTGGCTTAATATTCTCAAATAGAATATTCCACTATGGCTTAAAAATTGAGCCATATGCATGTGCCAGCATGTATCTTTACAGGTAGTGTATATAGACAGATATATAGGCCTACTTTAATTAAGATTTAATAATTTAGTTACTATTATTACCCTAAATACGTACTGTATGGAGAAAGTAAAGTAAGTTGGTGGAACTTTCACCATAATCCCAATTTCCATTATATGCCTTAAATATGTTAAACCAATTCAGACCTATGCTGCATTGTTCCAACAGCCAATACGAAGACTTCATTCGTTCTATTACATTAGCGGAAATAGTAAACATGGCTAAAGCATCACTTAAACGATGAATGAACAGAATATAAAGCTAATTTAATAGGCTACGTTTTCAATATGTCATTACATTAATACCTCATCGAGCTGTGCTTGCGGGAGGGGTGTACACGGATCCCCACATTCTTCTATACCAGACGCCCAGCGACAGCGCATGTCACTCCCCTCAACTTCTATCACAGGAATCTTTATTAAAGTGTCACAGCCATGGCTTAAGCTGTAAAGATAAATAATTATTCATTTCATTCTGAAATCTCTTAAATCCGAAGGTCAATTTGCGAAATATTCGATGTTTTTCAGATACGGGGCGGATCTCTAAACCTTGGCCACGGTCCTGTTGTTGTTGTTGTTGTTGTTGTTGTTGTTGTTGTTGTTGTTGTTGTTGTTGTTGTTGTTGTTGTTCATGACATTTTATTTCTTTTTACTAGTCCTCATTAAGTTCTCATCCAATCTCGCTGAAACTTCACACAGCTATTCCAGGGATCTGTACCAACATCAGTAGGCTACGGAGCCGGATTTTCGATTCACTTAGAGTAAGAAAGAGAGAGCGAGAGAGAGAGAGAGAGAGAGAGAGAGAGAGAGAGAGAGAGAGAGAGAGAGTGAGGTGGGGGAGGTGGGGTGGGGTGGGGGAGATAATTTATCTTAGCTTAAATATCGCCAATTTTCAACACTTTATGACGTCATTTTCAGAATGTGTCAACGCTTATGCCGCCATGACCTTTGTCATTTGCTATTGTTACGTCATAATTAATCTGCGCATTAAGACTAAAACACGATGTTCGCTCCAGGGATACCATGTAGTATTGCCCTCGCGTAAGGGAAATACTAGATCATACATCACTGACCTTAACCAATCAAATAACAGCATATGATCATGTGACAATACTGAGAGGTAATAATGTATGGGTCACTCTTGACATTATTACTGATCCCAATTTTCAATTCCCTGCCCTGCTGTGTCTTAGTATGGCACCCCACCATAAATCGCTACTCCTCCGTTACTGATGAACGGATCTTTATAAGACTTGCTAATGGTGTTCCATGAGTCACTCTCGACATCATTAGAGAGCCTGATTTTCAATTCATTGCCCTACTGGATTTTAGAAGGATGGCCCACCCTTACATTTTGAAATCTCCACTCCTTAAACTATTTGATAAAATGATTATTGATCAGACTTGTATTCTAGGGTTAGATATTTACCTCATAACAGAGCCAATTTTCGATTCAAAATAATCAGCAGCATGTTTGCATGACAGGGTTTAGAAGGAAGCCTCCCCTTACATTTGAAAACCTCTATGCAAGTTGTGGAACGTTCCGAATCTTAACTTTTAGAAGCTTTATATCTAGTTAACGTAGGTTTTGACGAATGGCCGTGCTCTAAACCGCGAAATTGTTCTAAACATCTTCAACAACAATTCTTTGAATCGAATATACTAGAGATTTAGTGCAAACACGTACACATTTCAAATATTGTTGTCTTACAAATCATCCTTGGATGTTAATCCCCTTTGAGCCCTGCAATCACAAAATGCCAATAGACAGATACATGTCCAGCAAGTCCCCGCCAATTTCTAGCTAAGCTCCACTCTCATTTAACGCGTGTCGGAATCGATTTAAAACCTTTAAATCTGACTTTGCAGTATCTACATTTCAAGGTAGCTATATGTAACATAGCATATATATAGATAGAATATTTTGAAACGGTGAAACCAGTCAGATTAGTTTCAAAATACTCAACATAATGTGTACTAAATTGGAAATTTATCAAAGACTAGTGATGGACTTTTCTATTTTTGTGACAGATATGTAGGTCATTATTATTGTGACGGCTATAGACATAATTGATTTTGACGGCAGATACTTGAGCGACGGGTCCGATCCTTACATTCTTCCTAGCATATTATCTCTGCCAGTGAATTCTATTATACTGAGAAGCCTGTGCTATGGGTATTTTGTATTTACACGGGGAAGTCGAACTGGTTCTGTGATATTTATGTTTTGCAATTTATCAATAGATTTGTAGCCCCAATCATTTTTTTTAGAAACCTATGACTAATAAATATAATTGTCAATAGATTTAGCAATTATACTGGCTGCGCCGTTATCGGTACACTCAAATAGGCCATACCTGTAAATGGGTGATGCCATACCCTGATTTATACCCTCATAGGCAGCACCAGTTACCGGTCAGCCTATCCCAAAATATTTAACATAATGCCTCTTGAATAGTAAATGAATGTTTTAATTTGGTCATTCGAGTTCAGTGGGGCTAAACACAACTGAATTTCCCGAATAGTGGTGCTACGTTTGGTCGATTTCGCGATGTTACAGATGTCTGGCTTGAAAGGTAAGGGTCGAAACACTCTGGGTTGAACAACTATTCCATTACCCAGATGGGAAGTAGTTCCATGAGTCAAACTCTTTGCCAATCTGTAAATGTCTTCCCATGTCAACGTAATGAACACCTGTAAATGGATAATATCTGGGATAACAATATCATATTCCCATGTTATCAGTTTTGGCATGAACACTGCTGTTTCCTGCTCCTCCATGAGAGCTTACAATGGTTATGGACAACCAACTGTATTTGGTAATGTAGGGGCGGTGTTTTGCATGCTTAATAACATATTGCCTTCGTAATATGCATGTGTGCGTGCGTGCGTGCCTGCGTGTGTGCGTGAGTGCGTGTCCGTGTGCGCGCGAGCGAGCGGGTGGGTGCGTGTGTGTGTGTGTGTGTGCGTGCGTGCGTGCATGCGTGCGTGCGTGCGTGGGCGCGCGCGTGCACGCATGCCTGTCTGCCTGCCTGCCTGCCTGCCTGCCTTCCTGCCTGCCTGCCTGCCTGCCTGCCTGCCTTCCTGCCTGCCTGCCTGCCTGCGTGCGTGCGTGCGTGCGTGCGTACGTGCGTTCTTGCGTGCGTGTGTGTGTGTGTGTAGGATCCGTGTGGATTATGCGATTTTGGCTGGGTTGCAAGTAAAGTGATATATAGGACTTACACTACCAGTTCTAGATTGTTATCAGGCAAAAATTAACTCCTGACAGATCAGCTTTCCAATGATACCATATAACCTTGGTCACCCTTTTAGTATCGGTTGGCTAAAATTTGCCACAGACCTGATGGACTAATCCGGGTTATAAGACATGCTAACTCCAGAAAGATACTGACGAAAATCATCAGAATAGACCTTCCTGCTCAAATCCACCAAATTTTAGATGGCCACCAAAACACCAAAAATATTCCATACCTGTCCAAGTCGCGCACAATCTACGTTTATTTGTGCCCCAAATGCTACTAAAATTTACTCCGCCCCTTTCACATATGATATTTAGACAACATGTCCTCATAATTAGCTTACAATTAGCTAATTCGAAAGGCATTCAAATTCAAAATGTCCGCAAGCATAACACAATGTAGTGTATATTTCTTAGTAAAATTCAACATAGACATTTAAATTCAAATATTCATTATATATTAATCAATTCTAATCGGATTGTGCATTGGTCAATTGTCATTACCTTTCACATGAGTAACTTATTCAAAAGCAAAAGAGATGCAACTTTAAAACGGACAGCTCTATGTCATTATCAGGGCCAAACAAAAGGTGCCCAATAACATTTAGCGTGAATAATACTTATATTAATGGGCGAATTACGAATAAACGACATACACTTTGAACATAAATAACTTATTCAGCTTATTCAATGTTCTGGATAATTTCAAAATGGCCGTCATACATATGATGGCTAAATTCGTTTATAATTAATTAAGCATTAAGCAATCAAGATTTGACAACAAAATATGTAGCAATTCTTCTCATGTACTACGTGTTGCATACGAATTAAAGTGAAATTCTTTGCAAATAAGTATTGTACAACAAGTCAATGATTAGAGATGCATTGACATTGACTCGGCTACGTCATTCATGACGTAATGGACCATGCCATCGACCTACTTGTCGCGTAGTTGATTATAACGTCATATGATTGATGGATAAATCCTCCATTGCTGTATTGTTTGCAACGCCCAGTGTTTGAGCATCACATCTGTATTGCCGAGTGTTAGCCTTGAGATTGCCAGCTTTGTAAGAATACCATATCACGTCCAGTGGTATGGCAAACAGCAACTGTCGCATACAAGAGGGGAGAAAGCCCATTTAAAGGTTCAAACTATGTCAATTGATCTTTTGGATCCAGTGGGTGGACAGGAGTAGCACCATCAACAATCGCCACATGCACTCAAATAGTAGTATGGTTACGTGGCGCTAGATCCTCTAAACATCGAAAGCAGCATTGTTTCTATAACATACATACACGCCAATGTGCTACATTTTCAGCTAGTGGTGGTGGCCAAGTATCGTTTTCACGTTCAAAGAATATTTCCAGGTTTTAATCTCCAGCTTTACACAATATATATATTCGCGACAATACTTGTAAGTCAATCCTGGTGCTTTCCCTCTCCTTTGATTTGTAAGGGAAATTCGTTGAGCCTGATTTGGACAATGACAGAGTGACTATTCTTCGTAATTATAGTTTCATTGATTGTTTCCCAATTCAACTACAAATTCATTATGTTGGGTGTTGTCTAGATCTTGTATTTGGTTTTTTATAGTGCATATCGCCTATCTAGAATTATGACCTTGCTGAGCAAGTCTAAACTAGTTTCTGTGAATGAATTTTCAGGTTCTTATATTACATTGATTATACTCTTTACAGTTGGCATGAATAGTTTCGGCACACTAGGGGTTTGTTCACGGTGAGCCATCGTGGGCTTTTCTTTTGGTTGAATGCTTGTCATCAGCCCTATTCGATATTCACGCCATCTCAAGACCTGTCATCTTTCACCTCCTTTAAGCATGCTCAATTTCTGAGATCCCTATCTCCTTTCATTCTTACATTGAGCTGCTCATGCATCTGATTGTGAACCGTGTTATGACATCTGGGTGACAAATCTTCCTGTGTAAGATGGAGAACATGGACTCGCAAATGTTCCAGCGCATCTCTACATGCACTATGAAATTCGGAGTCTGCTGCTTTAGAAACTGCATGAACAGGATATCGAATCATATAGTTGCTTCTCCTTCGGGCGGGGAATGAGTAGATGATGGTGTAGGTGGTCAATTGTCTCCACTATGAAGTTTCTTCTAGAAATATCACAGGGATGCCGTCAATTAATGAAATGCACCCGGGAGAAAGGTTGCTCGGGAACAGTTACTTAGGAAGGAGTACATGCTTAAAAGCAAGCTTGAAATGCACTCAGTTGTACTTTTGTGCTAGTCACAGTGGGCAGGTGCCATCAAATTTTTGACTGGCATGGAAAGATGTTACTGGCATTCACAATAGAGCAATGCAATCTGTCAGTCAAGCATATGACATCGTAGTCAAATACGGGACATGTAGGCTGGCGTCACAATTAAAATACGTCATGAATGGCATATCTAACTCAGGCAATAACTCTTAATACTCTGTCACGTGTACGAATGTCATGTCTACTACATAATAACCATTTTGTCTAATATTCTGTTGACTATTTTGAAAACACCATCTAGTCAAATTAGTTTCAATATACTCAACTACTCACCTGTTCAACAGCTTACCTGTATAGTTTTCTGGGAATTGAGGCTCGGTGACCTAAGGGTTCGATCTACAACACGGGTAAAGGGCGGGCGGAACTTAGCTAGAGATAGGCGGGTCATAGTTAAAAGGGGATTCATCCATTGAGCATTATATACTAAGTCCATAGATCTCTATGCAATGACGTGTTGTGCTCACTATGTTTATTTGCGATTAATGGACCTTTCCAAATTTAGCTATACCTTGCCCATCACTAGCTAAGCTCCACCCACACCTCGCCGTGCTGGGATTGATCGATCCCCAAATGCCCTAGCTATCAATTTTCTGAAAACTATACAGGGAAGCTGTTGAATATTTTGTAACTAATTTGACTGGGTGCTGTTGCGCCCATTAGTTTCAAAATATTCAACAAAATATGTATTAACTAGTAAAAGCAAACAATTTGTACAACAACGCATAGACCGTCTTCAAATATGCGTTCGTGACGTACTTATAAACGTCATTCATGACGTCATTCATTATGATGTCATTGTACACATCACGCAGTTCATTATGACGCCATATGATGGGTGGGTACTCTGAAAAGGTGAATTGCATATTAATCCGGGGTGGGGGTGGGGGTGTTGCAACTCGCAATACGTGAGAAGAATCGCTGCATATTTTGTTGTCAATCTCTTAATGCTTATATGCGCTACATTAATAATAATCATATCTAGCCAGTATATGTATAGCGGCCATTTTGAAATTGGCCAGCTTAGTGTATAAGCTGAATAAGCTACTTCAAATAGTTCAAATATTATGTACGTCTCTTAAATTGTATTCGTGATTGTCTCACTAATATGAATAATAGGCATGCAAAATGTTATTGCTCACATTTTGTATTGGCGATGATCATAATTTAGGGATACTTCGATATTTTGGTGGCCATTTTCAAAATGGTACTTCTTTTAAATGTACTGACAATTGACCAAATCTACAATATGATTATAATAACTACATAATGAATATTTGAATTTAAATATCTACGCTGAAGTTTACAAAGAAATATATACTACCTTTTGCTATGCTGGTGACCATTGTGAATTTGATAGCTATTTCGAATTTGGCGGCGATTTCGAATAAGCTAATTAAAAGCTAATTATGTGGGAATATTATACAAATTCCACATGTGAATAAGCTGTTAATAACAGGTTGCCCAGTATTTGAAGGACAAATAAACATAGAATGCCTGTTTTTTGGACAGCTATGGAATATTTTTTGGTGTTTTAGTGGCCATCTTGAATGTGGTGGATTTGATCAGGAAGACATATTCTGACAACTTGCTTCCATATTTTATTTAATCACCTGGTCTTAAAACTCCTATATACAAAGTTACAAGCTTTCAGCCGGAAGTGAACATCTTGGGCCAGTTCTGTCACATATCCGCCCCACTATCAAAGTATTGTTATTATGTTTTCAATACTTCATTTAATCTCAGTATTGTTGTAAGAAAATCTATATTTTAATTAATAAGAAATCTGTTTGTTATATTGCTAAACTACTTTTTTCCTGCGCTACATTTTCATATCAGTGATTATTGGTTGATATGCCTACTCAAATGGAAGACAGGACCGTTTTCAATATGAGATGGTTACCTATATTTCGGAATCAATGACGTCACTGGACTGGCACCATGCAGTCGGAGGTAGTCCATGTGAGTTTGCATGCGAATAGTTCTGGCTGCTGATCGTCGTGTTGGTGTCCAGCGTTTATAAACAGGAAAGCTAATAAATAAATTATCATATAAATGAATGAATGAATGAATGGATGTTTGGATGGATGGGTGGATGGATGAATGGATGGATGGATGGATGGATGGATGGATATGTGAGTGGGTAGATGGGTGGGTCGGTGGGTGGATGGGTGGATGGATAGATGGATGGATGGATGGATGGATAGATGGATGGATGGATGGATGGATTAAAGGGAGGGATGTAGGTGGGTGGGTTAATGGTTGGGAGGGTGGGTGTATGGGTTAGTGGGCGGGTCGGTGGGTTATCACTAGCCTTCAATAACCCTATACTTTGTGAATTTTGCCATCCATTTATGATGCCTTATCCTAGCTCACTTTAGCCAATCAAGTGATTTCATAGTCCTACGTCGTCATCTGATGATATGATAGTTTGAAACCTGACATTTGAACTATTATCTGTCTGTAGCAAATGGGTGAATCCGATCTGTTACTCAATTGGCTGACGTCATAATCAAATATGTCACTTGTGTGTTTAATTGTACGTTTTTTAGTAATTTCAAAATAAACTAAACTTTTTGCTGCATATTTTGATACTAGTTATACTGGGAGCTGTTGTGGTCATGGGCATCGAGTTATACCGAAGTGCACATTTTGCACTGGTTACCGCATCGTATTAACATACGCCCACTCACGGACGTCCGCCCGATACTCGATACTCGACGCCCGAGCGGGAGGGCGACGCCCGTACAATAGGACGATGCGGTTACAGTGTCTCAGAGGGAAAGAAACCGAGATGGCCGAATTCCCTAAAGAATGGTCACTATACAGCGTATCAATCCTACCTAAGCGAACATGTTATAGGGCCGGAATTGCTCGGATCAAGGGGCTTTCGAATAACAAGCGTTCCAATCTCCCATGCAGGATTAAACTGAGTGTTGTGTCGCCCATACGTCATAACCGGTGCTCCAACCGGACCATCGTCACACGTGAAGCTCATAGTATTCATGATGCTTAACGACGTCACTGGAAGCGGACTGGTATATGTCAATCCGGCGCAGCGCTGTCCGGGGTTGCCTGAACATGGCTCTGTGCCACGTACCCATGCCATCTGAATGCTGAATTGTACCTGCGGAAAATAAACAACGGCTTAGGCGAGGTGCGTAATATCCAAATTTAACAGAATATCCAAGTCTACAAGAATATACAAACCTAACAGACGCAGCCGTCCTCCTTATTTTCTATAAACCAGGCCGGCCAGGTGTATCAAATTCATTATAGTTGGTATAACGATTCTTGTGAATATTTTAAATCTAATAACTGGAAGCGGTCTCTGCCTTTTAATTGGTTATAACATGATTCCTTACGACCTTACTCCATTTGATTCTGTCCTTCTTTTGGAAATTCGTTTGATGCCCGTATCTCATTTCATGAGTGCAAATGTTGTACCCAAGGCTACTATGACCATAAAGTCAATAGCTTTCAAGAGAGCAAAACTGATTTCCTTTTATGCGTCCAAGCAATAAACAGTGGAGGCATCCAGTTTTAACTATGCCCCGCCCATCTCTAGCTAAGCCCCACCCACGCTTTGATCGCGTTGGTATAGATCGATCCCTACACTCTCTGAATATCAATTTCCAGAAAACTATATAAGCGTTGCGCCGGATTGAATATTTTGAAACTAATTAGATTGAGTGCCCAGACAAGTTAGTTTAATAATATTCAACAGCATGTTTATTAAATGGTAAACACGTACAATTTGTACAAAAAAACTTACTTAGTCCGTCATCAGTTAAGCGTTTGTGACGACTTTAGATATGTCATTCATGACGTAATTGATTATGACGTCATCCTACACGCCATGTAGTTTATTATGACGTCATATGATGGACGAATAGCCTGGAGTCCTCCATTCTTCAGTCACTGGAATTGTACACAAATTGCGAAATCGTAGAAATACGTTGGACGCCTTCCTAGAAATGGTCTTATCCCTTTCAATTATGACATTCCAGTAGCTTAACTCCAGGAGAGTTAAGCAGGAATATATACACCTGTGCAAAAGTTAAGCACCAGCAAAAACAATAGAACATAGAAACATGATGGTACAACTAGGCTGCCATACTTTTTGTCCCCGCGTTAGCTGACATAATTCCAAGTACGAAATGTACATGCATGCATGACTTCACGCCGCTTGATGTCCGTGCGTGGCGGGAAACAGCACACGTGTTCAGTTATGTAAAAGTCCAGTTTGAGGTGTAGAACATTACATACAGATTTAGGCGACAAGATTAGGAATTTTGTGTTCATGACCGTGGTTTATTTGTACAGAGAGAATTAGCTCTTGATTGTGAACCGCTATGGCAAGACGAAGGTTAAGTGATCGTGTGAAATGGCAAATCATAGGCATGCATACCACTGGTATGTCATGCAGAGAGATTGGCAGACAGCTGAACATTAACCATACTGTAATCAGTCGTTTGATTGCAAAACATGGGCAAACTAACGAGGTGAAGGACAGGCCTAGATCTGGAAGACCGAAGAAGACTACTTCCCGTGATGATCGAGCCCTAGTACGCCTTGTTAGGAGATCTCCATCCACCAACAGCAGAGTGCTCAGCCAGCAATGGGAAACGCGCAATAGAGTGTCAATGTCTACCGTCAAAAGGAGACTGTATGCTGCTGGCATGAAAGCTAGGAGACCTGTCAGACGTCCTCTCCTCACTGCTCACCACAAAGAGGAGCGTCTGAGGTGGTGCAACGAAAGAAGACACTGGAACATGAGATCCTGGAGACGGGTACACTGGTCCGATGAAAGTCGGTTCCTGCTTCATGCCACAGATGGTCGAACTCGTGTATGGAGGTCCAGACGCACGGCGTACGACCAACGTAACATCATGGAAGAAGTTCCATTTGGTGGAGGTTCCGTTATGATATGGGGGTGCATCTCATTTGATTGTAAGCTGGATCTGTTGACTGTACCTGGAACACTAAATGGACAAAGATATCAAGATTCCATACTGGATAGAGTTGTGGTCCCTCATTTTGTAAATCATGCACCTAGAACCCACCCTATGTTCATGGATGACAACGCCCGACCACATCGTGCTAGAGCTGTGCATGAATACCTCCGCCGGAATGCCATCGAAACCCTACCATGGCCAGCAAGGAGCCCTGACATGAACCCTATTGAGCATATCTGGGACATTCTGGGAAACATGGTGAGAAGGAGGGATCCTCCTGTGCAGAACCTACAGGAATTAATAGACGCACTGCATCTTGAATGGCAACGAATACCACAATGGCGTATCAGTCGGTTGGTGACCAGCATGAGACGTCGTGTCCAGGCCGTCATCCAGGCACAAGGTGGATATACCCGGTATTAATAATGACAGTCTCAAACTCGTGCACAGATGTTAAACTTCGTTTTCAGACACCATTAATGACAATCTAGCCACGTGTGTCAACTGTAGGGCAATAGTTGTCAGTTGTGTCAACGTAACCATATTCAGGCCTCGTTTTCAAGTTCAAACAAAAACATACAGTGTTTCCCCACCATAATAATCAGCATTCCTCTAGTTGCGTTATTACCTCTTGCACTAAGATGGATGGGTACATAAATGTTTATGCTATTGCTTTCTTCATAGCACATGAATATACCCTCGCATGTGCGTAAAAATAGGGTGGTGCTTAACTTTTGCACGGCCATTCGTCAAAACCTACGTTAACTAGATATAAAGCTTCTAAAAGTTAAGATTCGGAACGTTCCACAACTTGCATAGAGGTTTTCAAATGTAAGGGGAGGCTTCCTTCTAAACCCTGTCATGCAAACATGCTGCTGATTATTTTGAATCGAAAATTGGCTCTGTTATGAGGTAAATATCTAACCCTAGAATACAAGTCTGATCAATAATCATTTTATCAAATAGTTTAAGGAGTGGAGATTTCAAAATGTAAGGGTGGGCCATCCTTCTAAAATCCAGTAGGGCAATGAATTGAAAATCAGGCTCTCTAATGATGTCGAGAGTGACTCATGGAACACCATTAGCAAGTCTTATAAAGATCCGTTCATCAGTAACGGAGGAGTAGCGATTTATGGTGGGGTGCCATACTAAGACACAGCAGGGCAGGGAATTGAAAATTGGGATCAGTAATAATGTCAAGAGTGACCCATACATTATTACCTCTCAGTATTGTCACATGATCATATGCTGTTATTTGATTGGTTAAGGTCAGTGATGTATGATCTAGTATTTCCCTTACGCGAGGGCAATACTACATGGTATCCCTGGAGCGAACATCGTGTTTTAGTCTTAATGCGCAGATTAATTATGACGTAACAATAGCAAATGACAAAGGTCATGGCGGCATAAGCGTTGACACATTCTGAAAATGACGTCATAAAGTGTTGAAAATTGGCGATATTTAAGCTAAGATAAATTATCTCCCCCACCCCACCCCACCTCCCCCACCTCACTCTCTCTCTCTCTCTCTCTCTCTCTCTCTCTCTCTCTCTCTCTCTCTCGCTCTCTCTTTCTTACTCTAAGTATATATATATAAATTAAATTTTTAACTAATTTTAGTGGGAACTTTAGCTGCTTTTTGGGAGCAACAACGTACAGTGGAATTAGTTTCAATATATTCAACAAGAGTTTTCTTAAATCAGGACCTGTTACCAAGGGTGGTGGGTGGATGGGGTGGGGGTGCAAAGCGGCAGGCGCTTAGAGAGCATCGGCTGCATTGCCGAGAAAATTATGTACCTTCAGCTGTGCACTGTACGTTATGATGGGCGATAGTCTGTATGCTATGACGGGCGAAAGTCTGTATGCTATGACGGGCGATAGTATGTATGCTATGACAGTCGATAGTCTGTATGCTATGACGGGCGATAGTATGTATGCTATGACAGGCGATAGTATGTATGCTATGAAGGGCGATAGTCTGTATGCTATGACGGGCGATAGTATGTATGCTATCATGGGCGATAGTTTGTATGCTATGACGGGCGATAGTATGTATGCTATGACAGGCGATAGTATGTATGCTATGAAGGGCGATAGTCTGTATGCTATGACGGGCGATAGTCTGTATGCCATGACGGGCGATAATCTGTATGCTATGACGGCCGATAGTTTGTATGCTATGACGGGCGATAGACTGTATGCTATCATGGGCGATAGTCTGTATGCTATGACAGGCGATAGTATGTATGCTATGAAGGGCGATAGTCTGTATGCTATGACGGGCGATAGTATGTATGCTATGAAGGGCGATAGTCTGTATGCTATGACGGGCGATAGTATGTATGCTATGAAGGGCGATAGTCTGTATGCTATGACGGGCGATAGTTTGTATGCTATGACGGGCGATAGTATGTATGCTATCATGGGCGATAGTTTGTATGCTATGACAGGCGATAGTATGTATGCTATGAAGGGCGATAGTCTGTATGGTATGACGGGCGATAGTCTGTATGCCATGACGGGCGATAGTTTGTATGCTATGACGGGCGATAGACTGTATGCTATCATGGGCGATAGTCTGTATGCTATGATAGGCGATAGTCTGTATGCTATGACGGACGATAGTCTGTATGCTATGACGGCCGATAGTCTGTAAAATTACTATTTAAAAAGTACGTATCGCAAATTTCAGAGGTGGGTGAAGAAGGCAAGGGCCACCTTGCCACGCACACCTCACCCTACCCCGAACCCATTCAGGTGACGATGCAACACTGAAAATGATATAGGAATGCAAAATATGACGTAAAAATATTTCTAGGATTGGTAGGGTGGGGCGGGTCCAAACACGTCAAATTAAATTATAGAATGATTTTAGGTTCTGATCGTACCTCGCTAGAGTTGGTCATAATCCAGTTTATAGTTCCTCCCATAAAAGAAGCGTGTGTGGACAAAACGGATGACAATGCAATAAAAACAAAGCCTATCTTCCTGATATTTGCACAATTATTTTCCATTTTTCTCATCTGTGCAAATACTAAATATGAGATCCAAAGAATCCATATAAAATATCGGCCACCGCTTATTTCTTTCCTTCAATTTAATTCACTGCCGTATATGTCCCGTTTTGAATACGCTTTACTTATGAAACATGCCATTCCTAGAATCACAGCCAAATTGCGCGTCCTTTGTGTTAAAAAGATAAGTAAAAAATAACAAAATTTGATTGCTAACCGAATTTCATGAAGTAAAATATAGGCCAATGTGGGTGGCTGATTTCTTAGTTCATATCGGGATGTCGCTGTTGGAACCTAACCACCCACCCAACTCACCCACATCGCGCTCCTATGCCAATGAACATGTCTACTAATATAGTAGTTTTGAGTTATCTAGATAATTAATTTTAAGTGGAATTAAGATTTGACCTCTAAATCAAATACATTTGTCAGGTGGATATTGCATTTCTTTGATCTGAGCCGGTATCGTTGGAGGGACCGGCTGTGATTTCTGGACAGAAATTCTGCGTTCATTTAAACAGATAGTTGAAATTTCCACCCTTCATTTTTTAATAACCGCCATTTCGCGGCAACAAAAGACTCTGTCCATGACGACCGACTCATTAACTGTTTGACGGCTACAAATCACCCGCCAATACTTTTAATATGCAATAACTCTGGACATACTGAATATTTTGAAAGCAATTTGACTAACAACTAACTAACAACTGTCAGTCAAATTGCTTTCAAAATATTCAGCAGGTCTAGAGTTATTGTCCATTGAAATACTAGACAGGCACCACGCATATATTTTCTTATTTTCCAGCCATTTCATATCATACGCTCGCTAAGGTTCTCTTTATAGGCAATTTGACTCTAAATCGTATCCAGTGTTTCATGGAAACGCATAAATACAGACGGTGTCATGTTAGTTGACAAGAACTTTAATCCCTCATGATATGATAGATTTAATTTGGATTACCAATATTTGCGTTAATAATTTTATTGGTTCGCGATGTGGGAGACTCCGATCAAGTTGTGCGCATCTTATCGTGTGCCGATCACGTTATGTCCATATCGTAGTATTGTTTTGGGGGTGTTAATGCGTTTATCTCTTTTAGTAAATACGTTCTAGTGTCGTTTCATATCTTTTGATTGGCTTAACCTGTGCCACTACAGACTAACGGTATGGGATTGTTAAGCCGTTCAACGATAAATCCCTAAAAAAAAAAGTAAATTGTTTATGTTTAGCATATTTTGTTGACTATTTTGAACTTAATATGACTAGAAGCCATTGCTGCCTAAGGCAGCAATGGCTTCCAGTCATATTAATTTCAAAAGATTCAACAATTCTCGTGTATGGTTGCTTTGAAAATGGAGAATTCGTGGTTGAAAGGACTGACGATCTGGCAATATGCCTGTACTATCAAGATTCAAGACGATTATAAATCACTGACCATATCACTTCAAATAGCTACTAAAACCAAACATAGCATATTAACCCTTTAACCCACACAAGCCAGAAGGGACAAACTGTTTTTGATGTAGGGAATAATATGTTGAATTTTTGTTAATGATTTAACTGAGAGATGCCGCTGTCCATATATGTTTCGAAGATAACTTCATAGGAACGTGTTGCTCCCACAGGTACCAACATCTTCCTATCAAATTAGTTTGAAAATATTCAACCGAACACTTTCTAAATTGTAAATGATGCTTCGTTTTTCTTGGGTAACTTGTTTGATAGGGTAAAAAATCCGATCGATGGCATTCCGTCAGGTTAAAATATAAAGGGCTGTTCCACTCCCACAGCAACACTCCCACCGAACAATAACGGGAATTGCAGAACTACAACACGCATTCCGAAGAATTCCGAGTCTGGACATCCAGTCCTTCCTTTATATTGGCTATTGACCTTTTGACATGAACTTCATCCGCGCAGCAAAGTCAATCTTTCAACATAATTTGGTGAAAGTCTGTTGAGTAGAACTTAAGTCATGGCGCCTGCTACGGACGCACGCACGCACGCACACACGCGGATAATTCCAATAGTCGCACATTTGATGGCGAGATTAATCAACATGTATTCGGAGATTGGGAGATTTCCGGGGTCTCGCCTGCAATCCCACTTCGACTGCCTTGGTTATTTAACCCTCAACCTCCTACGCGTGACATTTTGAAGATCCCGCTTGACAGTCCATGTCGAGACTAATAAATACCTGATACATATTGTAGGAAGTGAATATTATCAAATGAAAATGCATATTCGATATTGTTTTGATAATGTTTATTAATCACACTGTTCATACAATAATCTATTGGTAACAAAGTATGATCGCATTCCTCCACAAACGCATAGCATGGCAACTAGATTCTTGACTGAAAATTCGTTTCAAATATATTATAGCGTACCAACGTAATTAAGAATACCGTCATATATGTGTGGATTTTTTAGATAATAACCCCAATGAAAGGATTCATTTTTAGCTACGCCTCACCCATTCCTAGCTAAGCTCCGCCAACCTTTCATGCGTGTGGCAGGATCGATTTGGAACATTGAAACTTGAACTCCCGGAATCTAAATGCCCATGTAACTACAACGTAACTACAAGGTAACTACAAGGTAACTACAAGGTAACTACAAGGTAACGCCAAGGTAACGCCAAGGTAACTACAGGGTAACTACCCAGACTGAAACTAATTTGACTGGCTGATGTTGCTATAAGCAGCTATAGCACCAAGACAAATTCGTTTGAAAATATGCACAGTTTCCCAGTATAATAGACATTTCCAGTTTATACATCCATCATCTGACGTCATAATCAACTACGTGACGTTCATGATGACGTCATAATCAATGCCGCCATGAACGACGTAATTAAGTTCGTCACGAACGCATATATTGGTGATGGACTAAAGTGTTGTTGTACGAATTATATATACTTGCTACTACGGCAGCAACAGCACCCAGTCAAATTAATTTCAAAACATTCAACGGATTACCTGATTAGTTTTCTGAAAATTGATAGTCAGGGAGTTCCCTTGATCGATCGATCCAAACACGGGCGAAATGTGGGTGGAGCTCAGCTAGAGATGGGCGGGGCATGGCTGAAACTGTATTCCTCCATTACCGTGAAACTTGGATTTTAGGAACTGAACAAGGTTCAAAGTATATACATCGATTCAAATACGTGTTCAAATTGGCGTGGCTTAGCTAGGAATGGACCGTTCCTGTTTTAGCTATGCCCCGCCTATCTTTAGCTAAGCTCTACCCTCGCTCGTGTTGGGATCGCTCGATCGATCTCTGAACACCCTGACTATCGATATCCAAAAAAACTACACAGATAAGGTGTTGAATATTTTGAAACTAATTTGACTGGGTGTTGTTGCTGCCTTGAGTAGCTGCTCACAGTCAAAGTAGTTTCAAAGTATTCAACACAATAATTCTTTAATTACATGATAAATTAATTTGTTTGTATTCGCTCTATGAAATCTATCACATAATATTTTCCCGCATCTTATATAATGTGCTGTATGAGAGCAATATAACTGAATGGGTTATGTCACTGGCAATATCATAATATTCATATAATTGCCGGCTAGTGGAAAGCTTCGTCTTTCGGTAAGAATATTTGTCACATGTCGCCCTCTCCCCTCCCCTCCCCTACATCACCGTTTTGATCCGATACGATGAACTTGGTCAACCTGTAATTCCACTTCCGGCTAGCCTTGCCACTGCTTTTATTTTGCATCTGCTAAAAGGTTTTCGAGAAATCCACTTTTTCGTACCCAAAGGGCCCCAGGAAGTCTGTTCATTTTGATGTCAACGGTCAAAGGTCAAGATCACCCTTATGTATGACTACTGTATTCTGCGGCTCTAGTAGTAGAAACATCCTACAGTTACAATCAGCCCTTCTTCGCTTTTGCCCACTGTGTCTTGTCCTCAGCCGAAATCCTTAGCTTCCTCAGGTCCATTCTTGACTTGAGTGTACCGAGTCCTGCTTTCTTGAGGTCACCTCGTAGCTCGCTTAGCAGATTTATGCAATGACGTCCTCATCTGACTTTGTATTTGCTGGCTCCGAGTAGGGAGAATTCCAAGGCTCTCTGTGCTGGTGTGTCTTCTGGCATCCTTAGCACATGGCCAAACATGGACCCTCTGCTGGGCGACTTTTACAGACAGTAGCGACGTATTACACATCATGTGTAGCGCATCATTGAAAATTATGCTGTCTGGCCATCGGTGTCCAGTGATGGTGCGTAGGTGTTTGTGGTGGCAGGCATCGAATTTGTCTAGAGCTGCCTTTGGAGTTGCCCAGCAGTTACAGTTATACAGCATCAAGGATACGCAGGTTGCATTCTATAAACGTAGTCTTTTTATCAAGGGCATCTTTGATCTACGAATCCATAGCTTCCAGAAGGACTGGAAAGTTATGTTCACAATGACGCGGCGTGCAGTAATGTCAGCAGTACCGCAAAGCAGTGAGCGCAGGATTTTACTTTTCCTCCATGGTTCGCCGCCACGAAGTAGATCGTTGTTTTCATGCTTTGTAGATAGGTAATTGTGAGTGAACTCTGTTTTGAACTCATTCATAAAGAGATTCTCAATTTTCAATTTGCTTGCAGCTATCGGGAGAAGTTCGTCAAGGGGTTTCTTTTCCTTGTCTATGAAGTCCATATCGTCGGCATATTCCATCTTTAGCGGCATACCCAGTATTGGCACTGGGGTGGTGGGTGGGGTGGTGTTGGTCTTGGGGAACTTTTGTGCACGGATTTCAATGCAGCAGCAGGGTAACAGGTGAAAAGCACATGAGATAGATCATCCCCCTGTGGGAAGCCGATTGATGTCTCAAACTCTACATACTTCACTGACTTGACTCGTACTCTCAGCTTGGTGTCTGCAAGCAGTAGTCTCACTAGTCGTAGCTCGTCTTCATTGAAACTGACCTGGCGTAGTACATCTAGGATCGTTGACCGTTTCATTGTGTCGAATGCTTCTGACATGGCAATGCCCATTTTGTGGAAATTTTATGGAAATGTCAGTGTTTAGACATGTCTACGGAGACCACGTTTGAAGCCACTTTGAAATGATCCAGTGAAGTCATCGATCTTGTCTCGGATGTGGCATAGTGTAACATTGGATAGGATGTTCCGTATGTTGTTGAGGAGAACAATGGGCCGCAGATTGGATGGGGACCAGGTGGCTTCTTGGACTTTGGTAGTGCGATTTGGGTGTCTTGGCCTACAGCATCGATGGGAAGGTGGTGCGTGATCGATTTTGAGATAATGTCACTTGCATATTTGAATAGTTCATTGCTCATGCCATCAGGTCCAGATGCACGTCCATTTTTCAGGGTTTTAAGTGCCCTCTCAACTTCTGCTGTTTTAATTGGTGTTAGTAATGGTCTGGGGTCTCCGGAACACGGGTGCAAGGGCTCATCCTCTTGGTCAGTGAACTGTTCCTTGACCCATTCCCGAATCGCCTCGGCTTTGCATTGGGCAGTCCCGGTAAAGTCTTTCAGAGTTGTGTACTGTGAGTGGTGGTGTGTAGTCAGTAACTCTCAGGGCTCGGGCTTCCCGAAACATTTTGTGACAGTCATCCGTGGCAGTGAGTTCATCAGCTAGGAAATCTGCTTGTTGAATAGCAAGATCTTTTACGTGTTCGCTAATGTGGCGCAAAAATGTTATTGTGCTCCCGGCGTAGTTTGGTGCGGTCTTTACTTTGGCCACTTTGATAGATGCGCATCCCTAATGCTTTCTGTTAGCTATCTGCTCATCGAGGGCGTTTTTGTATGACATTTGATTATCAGTGTCGCTGATAAGCTTGGGTAAGTTGTAGGTGACTCTACCATCTTGCCCGGTATGGCGTTTATACATTAGGTAGAGAGCGTTCATCTGAAGTCATGTAATGACTGGCTTGTGGTCAGAATCGAGGTCTGTGCCTCCATAGGAACGAGCATTCCGACGTAGGGTTTTCGCTTCTGTCTTGCACAGTACGAGGTGTATTTGGCTGAAGACAGCTGTTGTAGCCTTACAACCTTTTGGGGCTTTACGATCAGCAATGTGTCAGGCCCATGTTGCCCAGTGATGGCATGGGTGTTTGAAAGCCGTATTTGCGACAAATAGGCCATTGGAACTAAGGAATGCCACCAGTACGTCTCCATTGCTGCTGCGTGTACATACGATCCCATGCATAAGCCAAGTCCTGAACTTTTGCCCCCAATTCCGATTTTACCCAGGTTGGAGTTGAAATCTCCACACACGAACAGTTGCCATCTAGCTGGGATTGTAATGGCGGAGCTCAGTTCTGCATATAAGGAATCTAATATTGCTGGATTTTCTTTGTCTTTTTCGGTATTTTGGGCCATATATGTTGACTATGCGACACTTAGTGGTGGTGTGTTTTCGCGTATGTATAGCCAGGTCGATGAATGCAACGCCATCACTGACGTATCCAAAACTAATGGTATGGTCCAAGACCCCTTGTCCGATTACGAAGCCTAAACCCCGGTATGTGGCCTGTTTTTACTCCATGAGTACTAGATTATGGCATGTCTGTAGTTGCTGCTCAGAGTGTTTAGCTACTTTAGTCTCTTGAATGCATGTAATTTCGATGGTATAGTGTTCACAGTCTGTACCTAAAGTTTGCCTCTTTGATGTTGCGCTCAGAACACGTACATTCCACGTAGCTATGGTAAGCTCCTTGAAAGATCGGCGTTGTCCGAGGATGTCGAGCACAGTTTCTTGTTTGAAGATGGTTAGACATAATCAGAGTTACCTCTGTATGCGGATTTCAGCCCGCAATCCTTGGTGACTTAGTTTCCCAACAAAGTTGGCGCTGATGGAGGAGACCGACGTGGAGGTGTCATTTTAATCCCCCATCTTTCTCCTCTGCACCCCTTTTGGGTCAAATAAATTATTTTGCAGAGATGACGTAACTCTCTGTGTCTACTGAAGTTCAATAGAAATATTAAAAAATGTCTCTTGCCATTCCAATATTGAAGAACCAGTTTAAACTGCAACTACGCCAATAGTCCTTATCTGGTATCCCCAAACATGGCAGGGATGTGGCAATATGGGTCCTAACCATATTTGTTGACTTATAATCCGAAGCTGAACATACACCCTCTTAGGATTAACATAACCCCCTATGACGTCAGGTTTCCCGTTTTGTTTTGGCTGAATTAGACTCCTTTTAATTGCACGAGTTCATTGGGTATATTGGAAGATATTTTATGACACTTTGTAGGTCCAGGTACCTCATTTTTGTCCATTTTTGTTTTTGACAGATTTTTAACTTCTCTTAGTAAGAAGGGTTGGAAACTAAAATAGCCTACAACATGTTTTTGTCCGATCGACCAGAAACGTGGCGAATCTCTTCGGACTATATTGAAGTGGTTTGGTATCGACATTATGGTGAATACATCCAATAACATTTTTTAGAAATCTGCCTTTCCCATGCTCAATGTGGGTCCAATGGGAAATGTATGGGTGATATTTGTACCGCTTTTTCTCCATAGTGCCTAACTTAACAACTTGAAACTGGGCAGATGTTTAGCACAGATTAGGTAATAGAGTCGGCTTAAAGGAAGTCTCGCTGCCTTCAATGCCTTCCAAAATATAGCTACAAACAATCCTTAGTGAGTATTATTGTCATTGTAATAAATCATATTTCTACCGCTGGGACAGAGATGCGAAATTGGAAATTCAGTGGACAGAACAATGTGCAGCGATCCTCGCTCTCGGTGAAAGAAATGGTAAGACATTCCAGGTAACAGCATTTCATGTGAATATGCTCACCCAAGCAGTCGTGATGGAACGACCCCGAAAGAGACCTCTTGCAGATAGATGGCATTCGATCTTCACCCATCAACATGATCCAGATGGAGGGTTTTGTGGAAAAGACAGTCAGACGGACCTTTGCAGTTTACAAGTACGTGACGTGTATGACGTGTCATAGTCAATGAGTTAATGAATGACGTAGATATATATGTCACGAACGCATAATTGATGACGGGCTAAGCATTGTTGTATAAATTGTATGTCTTTACTATTTAATCAAATACTGTTGACGATTTTGAAACTAATTTGACTGGGCGCTGTTGCTGCCCGTCTGTCCGTCTGTCTGTCACGCTATCTCTTCCAGGACCATTGGGTGGAATTCAACCAGATTTAGTATGTGGGTTACCCATATGATTCCCCTTTGCAAGACGATATTTTCATTTGGCACCGCCTCCAAAGGGGTGTGGGGGGCAGCGGTCAAAAAGTCGAATCAATTGCAACGCAACTCCTCTGAAACTAATAAACGGAACTCAACCAAATTTGATATGTGAGTTACCCATATGATTGCGGATTTACATTTGGCGGGGTCAAAAGATCAAATTTTAACCTGCATAAATTGATTGTAACGCATCTCCTCCGAAACTGTTGGACGGAATTCCAAGAATGTTGGTATGTGAGTTACCCATATCAATGTGGAGTACACGAGCACATTACATTTGGCCCCACCCCTAAGGGTGGGTGCGGGTGGGTCAAAGGGTAAAGAATTGATTGCAATGCAACTCCTCCGAAAACTTTAGACGGAATTCAACCAAATTTGGTATGTTGAGCTACCCATACCACTGTGGAATGGATGAGCACATTTACATTTGGCCCAGCCCCCTTTGGGTTGGGGATAGGGGTCAAAAGTTCAAGAAATTAATTGTAATGCAACTCCTCCGAAACTGTTTGACAGAATTCAACATAATTTGGTATGTAAGTTACCCATATCAATGTGGAGTGCATAAGCATGGGATCAAAACGTAATGAAATTGATTGTAATGCAACGCCTCTGACACTGTTAGATGAAAGTCAACCAAATTCGTTATGTGAGTTACCCATATGATTGTGGAGCGCAAAAGGGCATTTAAATTTGGCTCCACCGGGGGTGGGGGGTGGGGGATGGGGGATCGGTGTGGGGTGTGTGTGAGGGAGGGATTTGCAAGATGACGCGTCATCGACCTATCAATCCACTTGTTGCTGTTGTTGTTGTTGTTGTTGTTGTTGTTGTTGTTGTTGTTGGTGGTGGTGGTGGTGGTGGTGGTGGTGGTGGTGGTGGTGGTGGTGGTTGGGTTGTGGTAGTAGTGCTGGTGGTGGTGGTGGCCTGGGTTAGTGGTTGTGGTGATAGTGATGGCGTGCGGCGGCGGTAGAGGTGGCCCGGGGGGGGGGGGTGTAGAGGCTTAATGCGGTGGCAGTAGTGGTTTAATGTGTTGGAGATTTTATTGGTGTTGTTCCTTTCGCTAGTGTCGCGGTGTTGCTGTTGCCGGTGATCGTTGCGGCGATCGTTGCGACGATGGCCTGGTGTTAGCCGGGTTTGTTTTAGCTACTATTGTTGGTTGCTGTGGTGGGGAACGGCTGCTGTAGGGATTGGAGTTGCTGGTGTTGGTACTGGTGTTGGTGAACTTATGTTGGTGTGTTTTGTGCTGCTGTTACTGTTGTTTTGCAGGCGATGGTGCCCTGATACCAATATCGGTTTCCGCTGCCGAAATAGACCACAGGTAATAATAGAAAAATAATCTTATATTTTCATCAATCTGTATTTTATTTTAAATTTCTTTGTAATAAAATAATTAAATTCCTTCCTGTAAAAGCTCATATTAAATATGATATTATTTAATTGTCATTTGTGCGTGATAATCATTAGCGCCTATACAATACTCTCCATTGAGACCTTCAATATGAATTTGAAAATACAGTCATTGAAATGCGATGCATTAAAGGTGCATATTCACAGCAGAATGCTTGAAAGTAAAATGGTTAAAATTGTATAACTTTGGGGACTTAAAACGTGTGCCTATGTGTAAAGAAACGAAATAAACCTTAACATATGATGATTTCATCACGTATAAATTAATGTAATTCTTTAGGTTGTGAGATTCAATTAGAGACACCAGTCCCTATTTCAAATTCACAGCTAAAAAACTATAATAATGTGTAGGAATGAAATCATCATATGGTAAGCTTGTTTCGTTTCATTACATCTAGGCACACGATTTAAGCCTCTAAAAGGCTACAATTTTAACAAATTTATTTTCAGGCATTTAGTTGTGAATATGTCCCTTTAAAGGTTGTGTTGGATATTTCGAAAATGACCTAATTTGAATACGTTGCTACTTAATGTTGTCATGTCCCATTAAATTGAGACAGTGTTGCAGGACATCTGAGATGCCTGTTTATCTATGCGCAATTTACCCAGCATGCAGTGCTACCCAGCATACGGTGCCCTGGATGCCATATTCGTTTAATCTAGTGTTGATCTAGGCAGGGGTTCCTCAATAAACGTCGACGTCTGCACGTGCAAGTGGTCATTTGTCAGCCATCTTTTTAGGTGTAAGAACGTAGGGCGTATTCACGGCAGCACCTTCGATAACACGTACTTCAATGCGGTTTAGTGCAATGGACCTTTCCAGAACAATGACGTCATATTACGTCATAATCAACCAAGCGCGTGTAGGATAATCATTACGTCATAGATGATTCTATATGGACGTTTTAACTCTTAATAGTCTGACACGTTGTAAGTAGTGTATGTCCCTACTATTTAATAAACATGCCGTTGAATATTTTGAAACTAATTTGTTTCAACATATTCAACAGCTTCCCTGTATAGCTTTCTGGAAATTGCTAGTCAGCAAGTTCAGAGATCGATCGATCCCAACACGAGCGAGATATGGGTGGAGCTTAGCTAGAGATGGGCAGGGCATATCTAAAAATGGAAAGGTCCAGTGTATCACATTCCTATACTAAGATAGCTGGCTGGTAGATGACCAGAGCTGCACATGCAAACAGTGACTTTTTGTTTGAGTAACCTCGGCCTGCGTGAAGCTGTTGCTGCGTTAGGCAGTAACAATAGAATAGCCTCAACTAATATGGCGTCCAATAGTTATAATAAAGTCAGCATGTTTCACGCTGGGTAACATCGCATGCTGGGTAATTTGCACAGAAATCGGCAGACATATCATATCTCGTGCACGTATTTCTCTATTTAATGGGATACGAGAACTTTAAAGTAACAACGACTTCCTTCAATGAGTTTCTAAATATCTAACCATTTATTAGCTTTTCATGGGATACTAGATGCCATGGTTTAAAAGATTAGAAACATATTAGAATCTAACAGTTAATAGATGGCCGCATTCACCATTTAAACCTTACAGGCGAGAAACGACATTATTTTTGTATGTTGAATATTTTTAAAACCACCTTGACTTGGAGCTGCTGCTGCCTATGACAATAACAGGCTTCTGTCAGATTGGTTTCAAAATATTCAACAGCCTACCCGCACAGCTCGCCTATAATCGACACTGGAATGTCATGGGTTAAAGGGTTACCATTGCATAGTAATCGTTGTCATGGGAGGTAACTCGTTAGAGTAGAAAATTAGTTGCTAATTCTCACCCTTTAATTCGTTGATTGTAATTATTTTTCTAAATTGTGATCAATACGTGGCTGTGATTCAACCCTTTCAATCCCGAATTCCAAACAACACAATTTCCAAGCCAAGGCAGATATAAGCCGATGCTAGTAAGCTGACGTGAAGCTGTTGCTGCGTTAGGCAGTAACATCTTCCCGTGAACTCGTTTTCAAAATCGTCAACAGAATACTTCTTACATCGCAGATAATTCGTCTTCTTTAGTACCAATTGTTTAACACCCATCTTATGTCAACAGCGTCTTAACACGCTCAAAATGCTACTCATAGAAATTAAGATTTATCAAGAAAATTTTAAGAGAAGACTATTTTTGTATATTTACTACTGAAATTTACAAAAATAGCCTTCTGTTTGCCTTTGAATTGACGGCGGAGATATGTGAGTGGGCGTAATGGGTGTCCATTTGCAGGAAAAGTGAAGATGATTTTTTGAAAATTTACCAGTGAAATAACTGGCTCAGTTACCGAGCCAGTAAATCCAGTGGTAGTTCTTCAAGGAGCGTCTTCTCTTGGCCTGTACAAGGAGGCTGCTCAATACCGCTTCAAAGACCGGTTTGGCCGACTTGACCAAGAAGGGTTGACGAGTTTCACATAGGTATTGATATTCTTATGTGACGGCACTCGTGTACCAACATTCAAGAAAATCTCATAAAGCATTTCAAGTGTTTCACCAGGAAATGTATTGTCAGTGCCACACCCTGACTTTACTATTAAGTATCACTATTCTCGTATGAAATGAGGTATTTTAGAGCGATCCGATCTGTCACTCAAGTATCTCATGTCATAATCACATATGTCACTTGCTATCTGACGTCAAATAAAAATGACATAGCTCCATCACGAAAGTCGCAATGGTCCGTCACAAAAGTGGCTGAATTGTGTGACATTGGTTAATTTACATTTTAATAAACATTCTGATATGCATTAACAGCCGTCAGTCAAATTAGTTGCAAAATATTCATTAGCTTACCTGCATAGTTAGCTTGAGAATTATATTCTCATAATTCAGGTTTCAAAGTTTCAAATCGATTCCAACACGCACATAAATTTGATGGAACTTAACTTGAAATGGGTGTGATATGGATGATTCGTTACTTTTCGTTTAACAAAGACATAGTCGTGTCGCCATTCTCCTCCTAAAAATAAAGATGAACACAATAAGGTTAGTCAAATAATAATAATAATAATAATAATAATAATAATAATAATAATAATAATAATAATAAATTCCAATTTAGCAGTATTCAATGAATTAATACGTATGTTTACAATTTTTATTTAATCATCATCGTCGTCGTCGTCGCCGTCATCACAATCACCACTACCTCCACTACCACTACCACTATTACTACCGCCACTGCCACCACCAGCAACAGCAACAACAACACAACAACAACAACAACAACAACAAAATCACCATCATCATCACCATCACTACATATATGGCAGTCACGCAGTGCTGACGTGACCTAATCTGGACACAGTTGACGGGCGACGTGTATATAACTATGGAGCTATGCCTAAAGTCCTTTGAAAGTTTCTCTACGCTCGGGATACAACACGAAAATCGATTGTCAAGTAATATACAAGCGTCGCTAAGTACATGTGTTATTGAGACAAATTTGCCATTTTTCTCGCTGACGTGGAAAAACTTTTACCTTGAACCCATTCCTGAGAAATACAACCCCCCCCCCCCCACAAGCACATCCACGCCAGTTTAGATTATCCATTACAGCTTCCCACATACATGCATGCCTAACAGCTCATGTTACCGGGCTGGTACTGGATCAATGCCGGGCAAATACAGAGTGGTATTGGCCCAGTACAGGCCCGGTAAAGTGCGTAATGAGAGATATGACCTCTTATCTAATTCACCTTTCCAGATTATCCATCATCTGACCTCGTATGACGTCATAATCAGCTCAGCGAGTATAGGATGACGTCACAATCATTACGTCACAAAGGGTTTCATATAGACAGTCATCAAATCTCAAATAGTCCGACACGTTGCATGTATTGTATGTCTTTGTAATTCTTTGCTAATTAATAAACATATGCTGTTGAATATTTTGAAACTAATTTGACCAGTCAAATTAATTTCAAAACATTCAACAGCTTACCTGTATAGTTTCTGGAAATCGATAGTCAGGGAGTTCAGAGATCGATCGATCCCAACACGAGCGAGGTGTGGTTGGAGCTTAGATAGAGATGGACGGCGCATATCTTAAAATACGGTACAACTTATAAAGAGGTCAGAGTGACAAATTTTACAATTAGATGCTGTGAGAACTGATTACTCACTACATCAGCTGAGTATATATGTATTCAAGGGAAATAATTCGAGTTTAAATCTTAAGTTGGATGGCTTTCAAACGCATTAATGCATTTTTCAAAAAACTCTTCAAAGTAATCCTCAAATTTAACGCTTTTCAAGGCAGATGTCAAAAGCCAGATACTTGTATGCTTCTGTGAGTCCTGATTAACACCTGTTTTACCTGCTCCGACAGTGTGTCCGGTATAGATCCGGATTAATACCGTCAGAAAATACCAGTTATCTCTTAATGTATGTGAGTTGTTGTCTGAAAAGAGGTTTTATGGCCAGTGGATATGGTCTCTTGATAAGGTGTCTTAAGAAAGCGCGATCTATTGGCTATAAAACGTAGCTTCTGACGACCACAGCCATGATAACGCGAGTTACTGAACTGGTACTGGGCCAATAGTGGGCCAATATGGCCCGGTATTCGGCCAGTAGCGGCCCAGTAACCCTCAGTATCAGGGGGATGGTTTCTCGAATAGCGTGTGGCAGTCATTCAATTCTTACACGGCTAAATCTGGATTCTTTTCTATACTTCCCGCAATGACTTCTACAGCAACAGCACATGCGCTCCCACAGTGGATACACCAAGTGGCCAGGGACTGGGTTAGACTTGTTGAAACCTAAAACAGACAATAACAGGTTTAATATATGTGTGTCTTATTGGAATTTCATCACGTTGTGTCGTGTCACAATGGGTTTGGTTAAAGTCTCAAGTAAATTCGGCACGTTGCGTCAAGTCGTTTCCTGTCCTGTTGTGTCGGTCACGTGTGTGTACAATTCCACAGTCAAATAAGTTTCAAATTATGCAACATAATATTATTTATTAAATTACGGATGATTTCTCCTATTTCGTCTGTAGGGTTCTAAGGGCTAAGGTCTTGAAGTAGGTTAATGTGTTCTATGTTGATTTATATCTCACAAATCTACAACAGTTACCTCCATTAGTATACCTCCATTTCAGTGTTCAAATTATTAAGTTATTATTAACAAATCATTATTTAGAGGGATGTGTCAGAAATATGTTTATTTCATTATTTATTAAAGGTGCGTATTCACACCAAAATGCTTGAAAATAAAATTGTTAAAAGTGTACATTTTAAGAGGCTTAAATTGTGTCCCACGATGTAATGAAACGAAATAGATCTTAACCTATGATGAGTTCATTTCATATGAATTTATGCGCACTGAAACCATAATATGTTACAATTTATTTCATTTCATTACATATAGGCGCACAATTTAAGCCTCTAAAAGCATGTAATTATTTTATTTATAAGCATTCTGCTATGAATATGCCCCTTTAAGTCGCGCAAACGTCACTTATCATCTTGTAGACATTATAATTTCTAACGGAGCTGTATAGCATCGGTATGCTCGCACAATATTTGAACTACAGCCAACATCCTGAGATAAGCATAGCTTTAACATTCGCATCCTTTATACTACCTACTTGGATAACACATTCAATAGTGTGTTTAGTGATGTCGCCCCACCCACTCACCCACCCCCTCCCCTGCAATACTGGATACATTTATATAATATACTATAGACTTACCCGTCGCCGCGCTGACTACAAGTGCCGTCAGAATGCAGACAATGGTTCCAAGTGGGTAGTAATGCCAGAATGACAGCCGGTATATGTAGGAGATCCCTTCACTGTCACTGTGAAAATAAAGTATGTTATGTCATATATACATGATAAAATGGGCCCTTCCAAGTATATCCCTTGATCATATGACGTCATAATCAACTACGTGTTCTGCAAGATGACGTCACAATTATGACGCCATGAATGCCTCGATATAGTCAGTCTTAAACGATTAATAGTCTGACACGTACGAATTCACCTTTCCAAAGTATTCTTTCATCATCTGACATAGTACGACGTCATAATCAGTTCAGCGCGTGTATGATGACTTCACAATCATTACGTCACAAAGGGTTCCACATAGACAGTCATCAAATCTAAAAGAGTCTGACACGTTGTATAAATTGTATGTCTTTGCAATTCTTTGCTATTTAATAGACATTATATATATATACTTATTTTCGTCATTCATGACGCCATTGATTATGACGTCATCCTACACATCAGGTAATTGATTATAACGTCATATGATGGATGGACACACTGGAAAAGCCCATTATAATGTTATGTATTTCACCTAAGTAGTCATATATCATCTATGAATAGCACGCATAGCTACCGGTAGTTATTAGTTGCTGCTCGCAACTAGCTTAGGCTCGTTTGTCGTTCTGTCTAAGTTTTTTTACATTTCGGAAATAGCTGAAAGTCGTAACAATCATTCTTGTACTACGTGGTAGCATTTCAACTGTTAGTGCGGGAGCTTATGTCGATCCGTGCGAATTGTTGGTATAAAGTAATCAACTATTATAATTTTATTGGACAGGACTTTAATCAAGGAAAGTTGTGTTGCAGTCTTTCTCTTAACTTTTTGAGTATATTCAAGCATTTTTCATATTATGTGCAAATGCATGCAATATTTCTCCTTTTAGGTAGAGACACTGTTACCATTGATATATGGACGATAGATGCTCTGCCAAAAACTAATCATCTGGATGGGTATAAAAAGGTAACCACATACACAGGGGCCATTTCCGTGTTCCTCGGTTCGCATCATCCTCACAATAGAGGGATCTGATCTGTCACTCAAGTGTCTGACGTCACATATTAGCTGAAACAAAATGGCGTAGAGCTCTCTCTCGTGAAATTCGAAAACTCTGTCAAATTCAAGCATTTTTCATATTATGTGCAAATGCATGCAATATTTCTCCTTTTAGGTAGAAACACTGTTACCATTGATATATGGACGATAGATGCTCTGCCAAAAACTAATCATCTGGATGGGTATAAAAAGGTAACCACATACACCGGGGACATTTCCGTGTTCCTCGGTTCGCATCATCCTCACAATAGAGGGATCTGATCTGTCACTCAAGTGTCTGACGTCACATATTAGCTGAAACAAAATGGCGTAGAGATCTCTCGCGTGAAATTCGAAAACTCTGTCAAGTGGATGAATTGTTGTTTCTCTTTGATAAATTTATAATATAAGAACATTATGTCGAGTATATTGAAACTAATTTGACTGGGCTATGTTGCTGCCATCAGCAGAATCATCGCCCAGTCAAAGTAGTTCAAAAAAGGGCAGCAGCTTACCTGTATAGCTATGTTCATATTGGGATTATGGGGCTATTCGAAGAAGAAAAGGGGAAAGCAAGTTACCATCAAAGGTTCGAATATATGGGAAGTGGAAGATCTTAGTTACATCGGCAGTGTTCTTTCTGCGGATTAATATCCAACGAGAAGTGAGTAGTAGAATAAGAATGCCTACAATTAACTTCAACAACCATTATCACGTATGAAGGTAGTCATCAAACATCACTAAACAAAATTCAAAATTTACTGTTCCAACATTAAATAAATAGTTTTATATGCACCAGAGACATGAAATATGAAACGAAATACCATGAAAGTTGATAAGAAATATGAGGGATCCGCAAGGTGTCCAGAGGAATAAGTAATAGGAAATTCACTGAAAAAAAATAAAGATGGTAGGCTGGCCATGATGACTGAGACTTGTGTTGGGACTCAAAAAGCGGTGTACGCCCTGCGAAGGCCCGGCATCGATGGATCCTTGTAACAAAAATGGTGCCAGAGCAAGAGAAATAAGGAGAAGGACAATACAGAAGGAACTGATGACAAAATCCGATATAACGTTTGGGTGGTTACAGATCTTGTTGGAAATGTATCATTGATGTTGTACGCTACATTTTTAGCTACATTTTTAGCGTATATTATCTAGGTAAGAAAGGTAATGATGCTGATTGCATCATGCTATGTTGGTTTCATGAACACTCCCAAAATTAAATAAATATTACAGCTAGTGTGTGATAGAAATGTCAAAACTGATTCTGCCTGCACCGAACCACCAATCAATCACAACGTGAATCAATGTTTGCCAAGTGATTAATATTATCATAGCATTCATGAAAGGCATCACGATACATCCTAAGATGATATGTATATAAAACAAAATTCGTCGAATGTAAGAAAGACCATTTAAATGCCAAACTTGCCATCTGATGAGTAGTCACTAAAGAGAGACTGGCCCGCTTAGAACATGTTGGGAACCACAAACTGTTTTGAAGAACAAATGGCGATTCTTTAAGGCAGATAGTCTTTAGACCAACTGTCTCTTCTAAGAGAATGGCCATTATTCATCCTAAATGCATGTGATCTTTTATAAACAGATTCCCCACTATTACTCACCTTTCAGATATAGGGTCTACAGTCGGTTCCCACATCCTGACTGTCGTTGATTGTGAAACAATATTGTATCTGTTATATGCATCATAATTAGAACCGCTGCTATTATAGATGCTGTTGGTGACGTTACACCCCTCATCGCTAGTCAACAGGTATGACACTGGCGGTGGGGAAACTATAGCTCCGATAGCAATCCATGTCACGATCACCGTTCCCGTAATAAATCCAGCAATGGCACCCTGAAGCAGAAGTATTATACAATAGGTATTGTCAATTCATAAATTCTATCATTTAAGATTAATACTTGAACGACCTATACAGGAAAGCTGTTGAATAATTTTAAACTAATTTGGTTGGAACCTGTTGCTGCCATAGGCATGGTTTTTAGGTTAAGATTTTTTAGTCGGCTTATTGTTCAACAATGATTCATCGGATTTCAATGAAACGTTCCAGAAATGTTCTATGCCAGCAACCTCTATCCTCTCTAGTTTGTATTTTGGGAGATTTTCCTTATTTTCACAGCTTTTTTGGACAGTTTTATGTCTCCTAGGTTAAGGTATTGAAATTGCATTCTTATTCAACAATGGTTCATCAGATGATTAGCAATGACACGTTACAGAAATGTATTGCGATGCATGGATACAATCTGCATCATCGCCAGTTTGAATTGTGGGCACTTTTGCGATTTTTCCAGCTTTTTAATGTAGAATATTTTTCATGTGTTTTCGCTATGCTTTTTAATTTGTCTTATTATTCAACCATGGCTGTTTGCATTTCAATACAACTTTAGAAATGTGTTCTATGTCATGCAAATAGCATCATTAGTAGTTAGATTTTTTGGAATTATACCCATTTCTTCACGGTTTTTGGACAATGAAATCTTCCGATTCTAAGCAATGTAGGCATATTTAATGGGGGTAATTTGCCCATCTGTTTGTCTTACATAGATGTGTATAGTACTTGTACTCGCTTTACGGCCCAGTCTTGATGCTATTGCATTGTGGTGTCCGTAATAGATAATACCATGTGGATCCTTTCAGTATCAGACTGTATCTGACTGTCAATCATAATTGACATTGTATAAACTTAGCCTTTTTATGAAGAGCATCTTTGATCTACGAATCCATAGCTTCCAGAAGGACTGGAAAGCTATGTTCCTCATGACGCAGCATGCAGCAATGTCTTCACTTTGACCACTTTGATAGATGCACAGCTGTAAGGCTTTCTCCTCTGTTGACAGTTTTACTACTAGAGGGTCGTCAGTATACCTAGTTTGGTTGTTTTTTAAGACCACCTATGGTGCTGGTAGCTGATGATTCCATAGATTTTTGTATTTTGGTTAGGGCTTCATTTGGATCGGAGCTGACGTCGATGTTAGCTATCTGCGCTCCGATTTTGTATGACATTTGAGTGTCAGTGTCGCTGATGAACTTGGGTAGGTTGTAGGTGACTCTACCCTCTTGCCTGGTATGGTGTTTATATATTAGGCAAAGATCGTTTATCTGAAGGCGTATAATGACTGGTTTATGGTCAGAATTGAGATCTGTACCGCCATAGGAACGAGCTTTCCGAAGTAGGGGTTTTACTTCTGTCTTGCATAGTATGAAGTCTATTTGGTTGAAGACAGTTGTTGTAGACTTAGAAGCTTTTGGGTCTTTGCGATCAGCAATGTGACCGATCCAGGTGTAGTTCGGATTGACCAGTCGGATACCGGCCGTACCAGCTGAGCTTGGTATGTGCCGCCAGTCCTGGATTCGTTTCCTGAACACGCCCATCTGGGTAGACCCATAAGCGTATATAGGCCTATGGGAGAGATAGCGCGTCGAAAAATGACTAAGTTCGTTAAAACGCATGATGCACATGCGCACTAGGACACTGTTTATATGGAGCTCGTAGGTACGACCTAGATAGGATGGTGCTTTTAGTGTACTGAGATGGTACCCTGTAATCTTTATTGATTGCCTCTCCCGTTGAATCTGGCTTTAATCAAAATTCAACGGACTTTCCAAATCTGTAAAGCATTTCAAAATCGGTTGAGAAATGGCTGAGTTATCCAGGAAAAACTCTTCATGATTATCTTCAAAATATTGCCCTGACGTCATAACCACGTGGACAAATGAATGTTCTAGAATGTTCGACTGCGCTATTATTAGCTGCGCGCTGATTGGCTCTTGCTCGAACGATGATTGGATGAAGCCTGCGCCTGTGACGACGAAGGAGTATAAAAGGAGAAGCGATCCAGTGATCGAGAGCATCCTCGGCCAGGGGCCGAACAGGTTGGATCTGTACCAGCCACTACAAGCGTGACAGACAATATGCGTCTTCCTTCACTATGTGTCGGGTTTTTATCCCGTAGCGTGCAGTTCTCCAACCCACTGCACTAAAACAATTTTGTAACTCCCCATTTACGGGAATAATTTGGAACTTCTGATAATTGTTCACGAATACTAACAGCTACATTCGGAACACAAATTTGTGGTGAGGCCTTTACGGCCAGAATATGCAAGTCTACAGATGTAGAGATGGGATGTTCTTTGATGGATGACTCGCGGGATCTGCCGGCCACACCTAAAAGTGGTATGTCAATCGGCATGGCACTAATATCGTGTCTGTTCTTTCGACTTTCGACCACAGCAATAGAAGAGCTGACTGACGAACCCAGCACCGTGAAGCTTTGTTTTATATCCTCGTTTATCTCTGACAACCCCCGCTAGTGACGGGTTATTTATACCTTCCATCCGTGCCATCGGTGTATGGGAACTTTCTTCACCACGTAGTACTATCGTATCTTTTACTGACTGCTCGTTAGACATTCTATTAGGCCTACAACACTAAGCGATGCACTCCCACCATGGGTGTTCTTGCGGAAGTCTTGTTTGCGGAAAACAGCTTGCAGGAACCAACCTGCGGGAACTTTCCAGCTTCCGGAGAGCGCATCATTTCACGTCAACTATGGATCGACGTATCAATTTCAGCAACACGGTAGCCTAACTTAGGAATGACTACCAAGTATTCAAGTAACTATACTTCACAGTTTAATTATTTCTCTATATAGGTTTTGTTAATTATATTGTATCCGCAATAACGGTCCCGATGACTAAAAGGAACCGTAATGGTCTTAGAACCGCTAGTTATAATTTCTGTATTTGTTGATAATTATTCTCATTTTCCTCAATGTGTTGCTAACCACACTATAGTAGGTTCGTTAACCTGTACTGTTATATATATATATTGATCATTTGACACCGGATTGATTGTTCTGGTTAGAATACGTATATATATGGCCAGTGGCCATCCATTCATATGTTTCGTTTATTCAAAGAAAATATAGGACTCCAGTGCACGTAGGAAACACTATACAGCAACACTTATATATGCAGCACTTTCTCCCACCACCAACAATTTTTCACTGAGGTCGCTGTCCGTGCCATAACTCTGTTTAGCCCGGCATGCTACCAACTTAACTTTTTCTATTCAGCTCAATAGGATAGGTTCAAAATGATTAGAGACACTTTCTTCATAACATACTGTGTAATATACTCTTCTCTTCCGTTAGTGCGATAATCTAGCCTCGCACTCTGGTAAGACTCATTGAGAACTTTCTGGAGCGGGAAAAGAATAACCGACACCAACTCCATCCTATCAACGAGATAGAGGGTGCAGCTATCGCCCCGCCCGCTAGTGCTCCCTCCAGTTCATCGACACTGGCCACACAGACACCACCACCACCGGATGTGCAGAATTCCAATCAAAATCAAGCACCTGGAGGAAGAGACCATGCTCGTAGAGGAGGGTACAATGGAGCCCCTGGGTGCGGAAACCAGTGAAATAACAACAACAATAGCAACGTGAGAGAGCGGATAGAAGAGATTAACAAACAAATCTCCGCACTCACTAATTTGGTTACAACACTCAGCACCATCCTCGCCAGAACCCAGTTTAGCAAACACCACCAACACCGCACCACCACCGAACACTTGTTTTGGATGTGGTCAGTCAGGACATTGGAGGGAGCGGTGTCCTAACCGACCTCTCTCTACAACGCCTGCTCCAGACCATAGCATACCACAACCGGAGAAACAGTCAAAAGGGCACCGAATCACAATGAGCCACTTCAGTGCCCCTATCCACCTCCCGGCTCAACTGCTGCTTTCACGCAACAACGTTCAGTGGCTAACCATCATCCACAGAAATCAGCTTTCACACCGATACCAAAATGCATGGCTTCACATATGTCAGTGCCTACGTTGCCCCCCCCCCCATCCGCAGCAAGGACACCCCCATCTTTTTCCGCACACAACACGTCTTCTTTCCTATGTAAAACGGCAGTGGTAGGTTGTAGCACCTCTTCTGAGACAACGTTTTAGAAAGCACCACGTCCCGCCACCAAGACACTAGATTCTCAGTGCCCTCTGGTGATATGCAGAACATCACCCCCGCCAGCAACATCTTTCGCATCCACAGACAGTAGCGATTCAGGAGAGATGATTCACTCCACCTCATGGATCCGCAAGCGCCGACATAAACGGAGGAACGCACGTCCTTGGCGTCATCATGGTTCTTCTGCGCTTCACCAAAGCATTGTAGGAAATGGCTTGCACAGGTAGAGTTTATTCGTTATCCCGTACACGCCGCCGTCTACACTAATACTGCCTACACCGAAACAGCAACATCACCACCACCATTGCTACCCCCAGCTCCGATTTCCCCAGTGCCAGCGAAGCCATCATGTACACTGCAGACAACAGGAACTCGACATGCATGGCTGACGAATACCTCTCGGACCAGCATCGTCATTGTACAATATGTGCGTGGTAATATTATCGAGTACCGCCACAGTTGAGCTGGGACAGGAACAGATCTTATGGGCCACTGCACCACAGTTAGGAAGCAACACACACATCGCCATGCTGGAACCCGACCCTAATTATATGATCGCCTCACAATGCACAAGTCCCTGCATAATAGTGAACACTACTAATAAGGAAAAAATACCTTTTAGAGTGTTCAATGGTACCACAGATCCCATCACTCTGGAACCCGGAGTACGCTGCAGCCATTTAGTGGACATAATCCCATTAGAATCAGCTGCACTTTCTGACACAACACCGCAAATGACTGATGATTTAACCGAACATTTACACGATTTATATCTATGTGCCACCGTTGGATTACAGCAATCACAAAAACGAGAAATTCGGAAACTATTACAATAATATCATGATAGTTTTTCCTCCAGAGACATGGATGTCAGAGAAACTTATCTCATATGACACTCCATCGATACAGGCAATAATCGCCCTGTATGACAACCCGTATGACGTCTTCCCATTCACAAGGAAGCAGAAGCACACCAACAAGTGAATGACATGTTGCGGACTGGTATTATTGAACCCTCAGCATCCCCATGGGCTAGCCCTATAGTGCTAGCAGGCAAAAAAGAACGAAACCTTGCAGTTTTGCATAGACTACTGCCGCCTTAATGATCTTAGCGTTAAAGATGCTTATCCATTACCACGGATAGATCAGGCCATGGATTCCTTGTCCGGAGCCAAGTGGTTTTGTACCCTTGACTTAGCTAGTGGTTACTGGCAAGTATCCATGGGTGAAGCTGATATGGAAAAGACGTCATTCGTTTGTAGGGACGGCCTTTTCCAATTTTGCAAGATGCCCCATGGGTTGTACAATGCCCCCGGAACTTTTGAATGCCTCATTGAGAAGGTATTGACTACCCTGCAATGGGAGATCTGTCTCTGTTACATTGATGACGTAATAGTCTCTGGACCTACGTTTGAGCAAACCTTGACAAATTTGGACACCGCTTCCGCCCGGCCAATTTGAAACTCAAACTGAAGAAATGTCATCTCTTCAGATAGAGCATTGAGTTCCTGGGACACGTCATACCCAGCAATGGAGTGGCTACACAGTCATCGAAAACGAAGGCAGTAGCAGAGTGGCCTCGGCCCTCTTCAGTTACAGAGACACAGAATTTCCTTGGCCTATGCCAGTACTATCGCCGTTACATCCGACATTTCAGCGAGATTGCTTCACCCCTCTACAAGATCACCGAAAAATATCGACCATTTGAGTGGACAAGTGAGTGTAAAGGCTCCTTCAGGGCGCTTAAGGAACTCTTGAAGACCACCCCATTTCTTGCTCATCCTAATCCAAACCTCAATTTCATCTTAGACACTGATGCATCCGCTTTCACTATAGACGTGGTTCTATCTCAGGTCACCGAAGACGGAACAGAGCATAAAACTGAGAAGATATGCAACCACCAAGCGAGAACTATTGGTGGCACCCTTTTACACTCCGTACAGACCATACCTCACTACGGTGGCTCAGGAACTTAAAAAATCCGGAGGGCCAGGTAGCAAGATGGCAGGAATCCCTGCAGGCCTATAACTTTAACGTTGTTCACCATCCCGGCAAATTGCATGGAAATGCCGATGCCCTTAGCAGAATCGGTGTGGAAGCAGAACACGAAGAGGCCGCCACCATGACACAGTCAACACAGCCATCTCCGGAGTTCCCCGAATTGCAGTGCACAGAGTGGAATCCGGAGAAAATCGTACACCACCAAACAGCAGACGTGAAGACACGGAATATGCGTGGATTCAGGAGGGGGTACGCCACCTAATGAATCGGTAACACCGTTATCCACCACGGCAGAATATTATTACTAACAGTTCGAAGAATGTCAATTAATAAATAACGTTCTATACATTAATAACCATTTGGTAGTTCCGAAAAGTTATCGTGACCTTATATTGAAACAATTACATGATAACACCAGACATCTGGCCATGGAAAGGATTGTTGCCCGTATCAAACTGAGATTCCACTGAATTGGGATTTGTGATAGTGTCACGGCATGGGTTGCCAAATGCATCCCATAGATTGTTGGTGCACCGTGGGAGTGAGTGGCTATCGACGTGCTCGGACCCTTAAATACGGCGGATGATAGAAATAAATATATCCTCATATTACAAGATTATTTTACGAAGTGGGTAGAAGCATTTGCTCTGCCAGACCATGAGGCATCCACCGTAGTGGAGGTCTTGGCCAGCAATGTGTTCTGCCGCTTTGGTATGCCTTATGAGTTGCACTCCAATCAAGGAAGTAATTTGGTGAGCTGGCTCATATCAGAGCTCTGCAAATTATTCCATATCGTCAAAACAAGGACAACTCCATACCATCCCTGGCGCGACGGGATTGTAGAGAGATTCAACAGAACTCTCGTGGAGATGCTTACCAAGAAAACACGCCTTGATTGTAGAGACTGGGATTTACGGCTCCCGTATGTACTCATGGCTTACCGCACTTCAGAACATTCCAGCATGGGCTACACCCCTGCTCGGTTAATGTTAGGCCATGAATTAGCCATATGCTTGGATCTGGAAATGCCACGGATACCAGGGGAGAAAAATTCACCATCTCTCTATGTCGAACTCTTACGGCAAAGGATAGAAAAAGCCCATGAGTTAGTGAGAGAAACACTATCCACTGCACACCGGCGGCAAAAGACATGGCATGACTGAAGAGTGCATGGAGATCTATCTGAAGCAGGAAGAATGGTTTGGCTACACGATTCACGATGGTCTGCAAATGTGCCAAGTAAACTGAGTTACCAGTGGAAAGGCCCCTATGTGGTAGTAGGTAAGATGTCAGACGTGACCTACCGCATCCGTGCTTCGGATGGCCTGACCTCAGTCATCCACTTCGATCGACTTAAACCTTGTGTCAGTGACGACCCAGCACCAGAGCTCGGACTGGGCGTTTCTCATGACACCAGTACCCAGACAGATATTTCTCCGGAAATTAGTATTGTCACAGTTAGCACAGAGCACTGCAGTGACAGTTCAGCCCCAGTTCTACCAAGCCAGAACGTGGATGAACAGGCCGCTAACGCTGACGACGATGACGAGATACATACTCGCCCTCTCCCTCCTCAGCACAGGTCTACTCGATCTGGGAAGTCATATCTGAAGAATTTCGTGTTTGTTTTGTCCAAGGGACCAGATGGAAAAGTTGTTCCTCCGATCTCTTCCCATTCCCACCCACTTCATGCTATGCCGCCCACCCCATCATAGAGTTACCACAAGCGGAAGCTGAGGGGGATCCAAGCCATGCTTCCTGTGGGTGGAACATGTGGTGAATAGCATGGAAGTGAAGAGGCTGGATGAAGCCTTGACGTGTCTAGAACCACAGAACCATACAATGAGGTGTACCCGACCAAGCCCCTAAATCACCAAACCAATTCCCCCCCCCAAAGAAGAACCCATATCCATTACTGCACCACAACCCCAAATCCAACTGGCATCCCTCGTCTATACACCAAGTTCGGACATCACCAGCCCAGTCCATTTCACACTCCACTCGTCGTCTGTTGACCGTTAATCTTCAGATATGAGAGAGACTGCTGTAACAGAGGAGGTGGGATCCCGCACCACACCGACCAACATTACCCCCCCCCCCCATGGTGGGCAGGGAAGCAGCCTGTTCAGTAGACTCTCGGCTCAAATTTTCCTGGTGTCTAAAAATTTTGACAGGACACCAATCGTCGTGTAATGGGAGATGACCACATCACCCTATCCAAAGGCCACCCTATCCATTTGGCCTCCCATACTCCCCCCATGGGCAGTCAGGACATCACACAACAGACAGAACGTCAACACCTACAAGAACACACCAGCTTTCAAGACTGGATGCGTCAATTCATCACTGCGCGTACATCACATACTTGCTCAGTTATACTCAGCATAATTGAGACATTCAATATCGGCAACAACAGCATTTAGCAGCACCTACCGATCTTAATTAATTACCAGTAGAGACTTAAATATTCCTGCAACAAAATTCCTTCCGCACAAAATTGCGGGAGAAATAATATCTCCCACAGACTACACCTCCCGTAAATGACAACAGCATGGAAAACTGGAATGCGCCCACTTTGCTTATAACATTGGCATCATACAGCAGGCCGAACATCCCGACAACAGCATTATCATCAACAGACAACAGCCAACAAATCTCCCGTACACACTTTCTTATCCAGTTATGGGAGAACTGATCATATGGATATCATGAATGCACTAGAGCCAACTACAGTATGCATCACAGGAGTACGTTTGTCCAATGATCCTCCCCCTTTCCCTTTTTCCCGACATCATACGGAAACAGCTAAACTACATACTTCATCTACACATAATAACAGACGATATTATTAAGAGAGCATGATGCCTGCATTGTCGTCAGTCACGAGTAGGATTTTGCTACTGAAAGGTTGAATTCGACAATGGATTGATCAAAGTTTCGACAACATGCAACAGGTCATATATGCTCTAAAGTAACTCTGTCCCACCCACGGGCTCGGACATTACAGAGTGAAATAGCCTCAGGGTTCGATAAGGTTGACATTCACAACACGTCTCCCCTTCCCGCACCTGATGGCCATAAACACGTCACCTTCACCACAGTGCAAGTACCATCCACAGAAAGCCAGTCATGCATATCAGATTCAAATCACGAAAATGACAGAAACACAGGCACTCAGGTTGACTGTATTCACAATCTCCGAACGACGGCAATGTAAATTGTAATAACTGTAGCATACATGTTTGCGAGTTGTACTGTAATTTAACCATTATTAAAAATGGTACTAATGTGTTTGGTCTAGGCCGGGACGGAGCTAGTTCTACCCATTGAGAAGAATGCTTGGCCAGTCCTCCCACTCGGAAAACACAGCTATCTTGACGGGATCAGTAACGTTGATCTACCGCATGAATAGAACTGTTTAAACCACACATCAAAATTACTTACAACTTTACGGTTAAATTTTTTATCAAGAGCACAACTGCTCTACTGTGATACAAATCATTAGCGCATGGGCCGGTAAAGCGGCATCAAAAATCTGACAGTAAAATTACAGAGAGAATAAAAAAAATTCTCTTCCTTGCGTTCCAGTCTATAATCAACATGGGCTGAGAACTAACTATTACAGACACCTACTAAGATGCATGTTAAAGAACTCACGCAAATACGGGACATTATAAAGATCTTGATGTAACATATATATTTCTATCTCTCACTTCTGCAACAGACTACACCTCAGCAACAGCATTTTGGCTGTTGCCATAGACAGCATACACGTTTCCGAACAACCATGTGCTTTTTAGAGCCACGTGACATTTACTGCTATTTCCAGTAAGTTGGATCAAACGCTTTAAACAAGAGCCGCCCAAAGACGTGACTACCACAGCATGATGGAGGAGTGGCGAGGGTGAGTCCTGGAGATTTCCGCTGACGTCACCTAGCTCCCATACACCCCAATAATCTATTGTTATGTTAATGTTTAAACGAGTGGGCCATCACAATGGTGAGGTTTAAACCAGCATTCTTTTGATATGGTAATCTGACAATCTATTCACCTATTGTTATGTTAAAATTAGCACTTTTTACCAAGGATTTTCTACATGATTTTTGGTGCATGCAACACTTTTTGGGTATAAATTCCAGGTAAAAATTGGACTCTGGGTCCGACCTTCAATTGCCCTAACTGGTGTAGGGCGCTGAACTGAGCGTAGTCTCTTAGTTGTTGTGCTAGTCCGAATTTCTGTCAGTTTGCTTAATACTTAGATTACTAATACGCGAGTACGTTGTTCAGATAAAGTGTACATTGAGATATAATGTAGCTGTGATTTGAGTAGTGTAGTATTCCGTGTTGAGCTTTGGGCTCCACGAGGGATCTTTAATTTTGCTGTTTAGCATGTAATGATTCTTAATTCGAGTGCTCGTGTACTATATCATTTTTGGTTTATGGTTAGAAGCTGGCAGCAATGAGGGCCGGCATTTCAACCGATTGACGACTTCATAAGCTACCGTGGCTTACTTCTAAAGAACAGGAGCAGATGTAAGTGTATAGTGTAAGTCTTAGGGCTTAGTTAATAATATTCCCACTTTCTAATTAACCACTTACTTGATTAAATTCCACTAGAGTTCCTGTTTTTCTTAAAAATTAAGGACATGTCCTCCAGTAATTGATATTACTCTGACTTCTGGATTTCTGAAACTACCCATTTGAATCTGTGGCCATTTATATACCCGATTCCCCAAATTGTCTGTCCAGGTGACTATGATATTAGGTAAATCCAGTACACTCTATGTTTGAGATCTCATAGTGGTAATAGTTGCTATTTCATATCACATATCATTCCTCTCGGCTACCCCTGGCAACCACTGTCGATACTTGTACAATTTCTGATTTACTGTCTTGACAATGTGTAAAACTTGTTTCAAAGCCAAAAAATCATGAAATTGTAAACATAGCTTCGCCAGAACCAAATAAAACTGCTAGTTCTTTTTACAGACGAGAGCAAATTTTCATTAAAATTGGTATCTGCCAATTTCTATTTCATAAAAGTCGACATTTGACCAGTTATCATTTAACTGTGGCTTTGTACTTATAACCGTAATTCAGTATAAATGATCAGTTATCATTCAGTTCCCTTAGCAGTTAATAACTTGGGAACCTATTGACATTACAACTGTTTCACGGCTTATATCATTTAATTGAATCTTTGTAAGCTTAATTCAGTATAAATGATCAGTTACATTCAGTTCCCTTAGCAGGTAATAACTTGGGAACCTATTGACATTACAACTGTTTCACGGCTTATATCATTTAATTGAATCATTGTAACCTTAATTCAGTATAAATGATCAGTTAACATTCAGTTCCTTTAGCAGTTAATAACTTGGGAACCTATTGACATTACAACTGTTTCACGGCTTATATCATTTAATTGAATCTTTGTAAGCCTAATTCAGTATAAATGATCAATTACATTCAGTTCCCTTAGCAGTTAATAACTTGGGAACCTATTGACATTACAACTGTTTCACGGCTTATATCATTTAATTGAATCATTGTAACCTTAATTCAGTATAAATGATCAGTTAACAGTCAGTTCCCTTAGCCGTTAATAACTTGGGAACCTATTAACATTACAACTGTTTCACGGCTTATATCATTTAATTGAATCATTGTAAGTTTAATTAAACACAAATGATTGGATAATTGTCTTAGCAGTTATAATACTTGGGAACTATTCATACTTACTACTGTTTACCAGCATAATGGCATCCATTTAATTTTAAGTTACTAAGTTCTGAAATAGAGCTTTTGTCAAACGCATTTCTTCCGTAGCAACAGAGCATACATTATAGCAGCTATTGAATTTCATTCACACTTACATTAGGAGTTAATCTTATGACCTGTCCTTAAGCAGTAGATGCTAAACACTGAGCTATGCTAGGGTCAGGTCTTTATTAATTGCATTTCTACCTTGTCAGTGAATAATCCAAACTTGTATTTAATTATTCTTTATGAAAGGAAATTATTAAGCCCCCACTACTGTGAATCGCCACTTCACTTTGGCTTTAATTTCCTGAAGCAATTTATGGCCTGTTCTTAATATTAGTGTTACTATCACTGATCGTACCTTAAGTTCAGATCATTAACGAGTCAGCAACTAGTTAAATAGTAGTTTTTCTACACTGTTTGGATTCCTGGGATCCATAATACAACTGTGGTAATCCAAGGTAAAATCACTTAATGATTAATTTCCTGGCTTTAAGATAGAATCTTGTATTCCATACAGTCTAGAATTGGCATTTGTTAATAGGCAAGATCCTGTCTTAGGCCACATAAGTTATCACACATAGGCATTATAAAATAGACATTGTAGAGTAGATCCAAAATGGCGGAATATTCGCTAACAAACACTGTCCCCAGTGCATTCGAGCACCTTACTGATGATGCATTTGCGCATCCTAGTACACACACCCCATTAGGAATTGAGATGCGACCTCAACACAGCATCTCAGAATCACATGTGACCTTTCAAGATGGAGTCACTATATACGCTAAGGATCACTGTGAAGATGGGTATGACACTGATTACAGCAATGACGGCTGGAGTACTAATGAGGAAGATGCAAATTCAAATATTAGTTCTTTGGAAGGTTTCCAGGATAGTCACACTAGTGGAGCTAGTTTTCCTTCCAGTGATTTTTCTGTTCCTCCTTGTGGAAATGTGTTTACCCCTTTGGTTGACACTCTTTCTCAGGTTGCTTCAGGACAGCAGCCGGCCCTCTCTTTTATGCACACTGTGGTGGCGAACCACTGTGAGTTTTCTGGTTATCCAGAGCCTCCTGGTGGTCCCTCTCCCCAGTCTCCTGTAGTGAGCGTGAGTGAGTTATACAAGATGAGGGAACGTGTGGATGAGTTACTTAACCAATTGTGTGATAGTCACGTGGAAAATACGGTTCCGAAGCCAAATCTGGGCTTGAATACGAATTTTCGTTTTCATTTACAGGATCGCCCTGTACCATGCCTTCAAACAGCTTTTACGCGAGAGAAGCAGTCTTTGAATCTGCATTCAGAGAATGTAGAACCAAAGATTGCTTCTCAAATAATGGCTATGTGACCACCACCCGGTTTTTCTTAATTGAACCAGCCCCAGATTCAAACTCTGAACCACCACCAAAACTTGTTACAAATGGCACCCGATGTGGGGCCTGAAAGAGTGCTGACCACCTTGGGGGTACAAACACGTAGTACTACTCAGGTTTATTTCTCAGAACTTGTAAGGGTGTCCAATGGCACCCGACATACAAATCCACTGATTCAACTGTTGGAATTGTTGGTCATCATCATGATGGTGAGAATTATACGTTCGCAGGAGTTGACCCAACCCCAGCCTCAAATGATACTCGTTTGTTTACTAATTGTAGTCTAACCCAACAAAGAGATCAAACTGGTAATTATCGTAATAGTCGGGTACTGCCAGGAGCTGCTTCCACTCCTGGTCCAAGTGCCTTTGCAAAGCTTAATAATAAGAAAAATAGACATCCTATTCTAAAAAATTCCCAAGGTCGTCCACAAGAACCAACTATAATGAGATCTGGACTAGGTCGGAAAGTCATGCTTCCACAGGATTTTTGTGGTGAAACTTCTTTAGAAGAATACTTAGTCCAGTTTGATATAATCCCAAATATTAATTGCTGGAGTGATGAAGAGAAAGGAGCATATCTAGCCTCCAAACTGAAAGGTGCTGCATTGAAGGTGTTAATCGATATGCCAACAATGAATCGAGTCTCCTTCTAACATCTTGTAGCAGCTCTCCATGAACGCTTTGGGGATCCAATGGAAGCAGAAAATAGTAGACTGGCTCTTAGAAGTCTACGTAGGGCACCAAAACAAACTCTACAAGAACTTGGTCAGACAGTGAGGAAAATGATAGTTAAAGCTTATCCTACAGTTGATGCTGTTACAGGAAATAGTATGCAAGTTGATACTTTCATGGAATCTCTGTCAGGAAATCCAATCCTAAAGGATAGACTATTTCAACTTAACTTGAGCATCCTTGCTGATCTCATTAGAGCAGGGCTCCGAATAGAAGGTTATCTACAAAGACAAAAACACATACAGCAAGAAATTCGCCCAGTGCAAGCTGTTGATAATGCATCTGAGCCTTCAAATGAAAATACTGAAAACCGACCAAAGAAATCCGCACCATTAAAGAAAAGTCGACAACAGATGCAAAGATTAAAGGCAGAGTCAGAAGTTAAGCCAGACACAGCAGAGTCAGAAGTTAGGCCAGCAATTCCGCCTGTTGCAAATGCTATCAATCCTACTGGTATTGCAGCAGAAGTATTGCAATTACGTCAGGAAGTGGCTCAATTAACAAATTTAGTCAGAACTCAAATGAATGTTAGCCAAGCACCCCATCCCTTAATGGTACAGCGTAGGGTGACTTGCTTCTCATGCGGCAAGTTTGGGCATTTTGCTCGAGAATGTAGGCTTCGACCGATTGGCAATCCATACTTTAATCAGACTGACAGGCCTGTTAGTCAGACTCCATCAGTGGCCCCTCCAGTTGAGCGATTAACCATAACTAAGGGGGAGGTGGGGATTGTTCCTAAATCTTCTTTCCCATCTTTAAATTAAGTCAGGCTACTGTGGATGCGCGACCAGTAGCCTTTCATAAATACAAAGCTCGTACTTTTGAATCCAAACAAGCTAGTGGCTCTTGTCGCTCCCACAATTCACCTGCAGATGTTTTTGCCTGGCATACTGTTATGCCATCCATGACAAGGCCTTGCAGTTCATGTAAAGAATTTGGACATAGCTTTCATCATTGCCCAAAATGAACAATAGCCCATCTAGAGGAAGAATTGCAACAGTTAGAGAGGCTTCATCAACAGGAAATGAGTCAACTTGCATCTGCTCTCCTTTGATCACAGTTTACTGAACCCTGCCCAAAAAAAGCTGTTACTTGTAATAACTCAGTGCAGCAAAAGCGTAAGGTGGGACCTTTTATCTCTACAAACCCAACATTATGACAAGAAGCAGAGTCTATATGCATTCAATTAGAGCAGAAGTACAACAATACAATTCCCAACCAGGAACCGGATTGCAAGCTGCCAGTTGTAACCATACCTTTACCACAGTCAAGCCACGTGTTGACTTGTCCATGTCTTGTTGCAGGAGTGAAGGCTCTGGCTACCATTGATACTGGTGCCAGTGTCACCATAATTAAGACTTCCATTTTTAATAGTCTCCCTGAAAAAGAACATCCATGCTTGTCCACACCCTCCTCCAAATTATGTGAGGCAAGTGGAGCATCTTTAACATGCATTGGTGAGGGGGTCATGTCTATCAACATTGAAGGCATGTCCTTTCAACATCTTGTTTTTGTGGCAGACATTCAGCAGGATGTTCTATTTGGGGCTGATTTCCTAGAGTCAATCAATGCAGTTATTCATTGTCAACTTGGTGAAATGGAAGTAAGTGGTTGCCGCATTCCTGTAAATCATAGAAGTCCCCTTTATGGTACTGCTGCTTTAACAATCACTAAAGATATTACCATTCCTCCTTCCAGTGAAGTGGTCATGTGGGCAAGCACAAATCGTGCTTGCCTTCATGCCCAAATTGCATTGCTGGAGCCTTCACATGAGTTCATGGAGGAAATGGAAGTGGCTATTCCCCGAACTTTGGTAGAACTATCAGATGCTTCTGTTCCCCTCAGAATGTTTAACTCAAACAGCCATCCTGTACGAGTGAGAAAAGGAGCAAAGGTGGGTCGTTTGTTAGAAATAAATAACATTCAGACTATAGATTTGGAATTAAAATCATCTTTGCTTAAGTCAGTCAGCCCACTTCCTGATCATTTACATGCCTTGTTTGAGCAGACTTCTGAAGGTTTAATTGCGGAACAAATAGCATCAGTACAAGATCTATGGAGTCATTATGCCACTACCTTTTCCTCTGGAGATCTAGACTTGGGTACTACTACCCAAGTCAAGCATCGGATTGACACACAGTGGCACCATCCTATTAGGCAGCCTGTTAGAAGGTTGCCTATTCACAAAGAAGAAGAAAGTAAGAAACAGGTGGAAGACATGTTAAGAACTTGTGTAATAGAACCCTCAGCCTCTCCATGGGCCAGTCCAATTGTTCTTGTTACTAAGAAGGATGGCAGTCTACATTTCTGTATTGACTACCGTCGTCTTAATGACTTAACTGTCAAGGATGCTTACCCCTTACCTCATATCGATCAAGTCCTAGATACACTATCCGGTACGGCGTGGTATAGCACACTGGATTTGATCAGTGGATACTGGCAGGTCGCTATGGATGAACATGACCGTGAGAAGACTGCATTCATTTGTAGGGATGGCCTTTTCCAGTTCAGAAAAATGACATTTGGCTTATGCAATGCTCCTAGAACATTCGAACGTCTTATGGAACAAGTTTTAGTCCAACTTCAATGGCAAATTTGCCTCTTGTTGCATTGATGATGTTGTAGTCTATGGAGCCACTTTTGAGGAGGCACTTAAACATCTCCAAATGGTTCTACACCGTCTAAAAGAGGCGAAATTAAAACTGAAGCCAAATAAGTGCAAACTATTCCATAGGGAGGTCGAATTCTTGTGTCATGTAATATCTGAAAAGGGGGTATCAACTGATCCAGGAAAAATTAAAAGTGTTGCTGATTGGCCGACAGCTAAATCTGTGACTGAAACCAGAAACTATTTAGGTCTCTGCCAATATTCCTGGTGAAAAGACCAGTCCATCCCAGTATGTTGAACTTTTACGTCAGCGCATGGAAGAAGCTCATGACCTAATTTGAGAAGAGCTAAAAACTAGTCATAAAAGGCAGAAATCATGGCATCATCGTGCAGTATATGGAATGCCATATATTTGTGGTGATAAAGTGTGGGGTAAGGACAGTCAGAGACACCAAGGACTCACTCCAAAACTGAGTTATCAGTGGAAAGGGCCTTGGACAGTCCTAAGTCATAAGTCAGACGTGACCTATGAACTGACTGATCAGAAAAACAAAACCCATGTGTTGCACATTGATCGCCTCAAATTATGTGTTGGTGAAGAACCTCATTCTGAAATTCGTCATTCTCTTCCAAATGATGTCTCATGTCAGACTGATTTTTCAGATGATGGAACAGGAGATATTGTTCTTAATGATTCTTTGCCCAGTTTGACACCTTTACTCGTTCAAGCTAATGTACCAGATTTGCCTACCATAGTGGAGCCAATCCTTTCATCAGGGACTGAAATTCCCTTTGAATCTACATCTGAGCTTGGTAATTCAGTACCAAGTGATCTTGAGCTGGCTATTGAGATAGACTGGAAATCAAGTGATATCATGTTTGGTCCTCAACCAGTTTCAGATACAATCACTGTGGACCCAATTCAACCCAATTCGTCATTCCCTGAATTAGAGGTAGACAGCTCCCTTCCTGGTACATTAGAGGTGACAGTCACAGATTCAATTCAGCCAGACCCTGAGGGGCACACATCTGAAGCACCCCAGGGTACTATTGATCCTGATTTGTACAAGGACTGGCGTCCTGTCACCATAAAAGACTTGGGTATCGATTCAGATGCAACAGACTAAAGTGATGATGAGGAAGACTCAGAAGTAGAATATGTAGTACATGTTCCTGCTCGAGTTTCAGCACCATATAGAATGATGTCTCTGGAATTTGGTACCTCACGTTTAACACAGCTGCAAGTCATGTCATTGGGAGGATGACCCAGTCCACAGTCTTCTCAATTACAAAGATTTCCATCTCGATGTCGAGGTCAATACGGAGGTCGAGGTAGAGCTCGAGGAAGACGTCGAGGACATCAAATGTATAGAGTTCCACAGAACCAAATGCAACAAATGCACAATAGAATGTTTCAACCACCATTCAGACAATCACTGAGAATGATGGACACTAACCTTTATTATACTGGCGCCAGTAAGAAGTAATTTATTGATTTTGATGACCCAAGATGTGCACAGAAGGAATGACGTCTGTGTTAGGTAAACCATATCACAGTTAGATGCTTTCAATCCCTCTCTGTAAATTCATGCTTTATCTTTCCTCATGGGAAGGGGCATGGGTGGTGCAATAAATCGGCAGGTAGGTTGGCCATTGCGTGCGGAGCACCGAAATTCGATCATGAGAGAAATAAAGATTCGACGTATATCATTACCGCCCTCGCTCTAAGGTAAGGTCCTGTCTGGCCTAAAATAGGGTCGACCTCATCAGGAATCCCGAATTGTCTTATGGGCCATCATGAGTTAGAAACGACATGAATGGAGGAGAGCTTTACCCTAAAGTTATTCAAAGATTATTAGTTAATCCTATACTATTGACACATAGAGGGGTGGAATTACCATTTGGTAAGATTATGTAAGGATAGCAAACACAAGTTGTGGACCCCGGAGATAGGCACCGAAAAGTCCGTTCAACTGATGAGAGCATTCAACTTACTACTTCACTTTTATCCTTATCATAATAAGTAGCTTCAGTCTTTCGAATTTTGAAAGCGAAAGAGTTATTTTCTCCACCAATTTGGTAACTTCGTACACAAATCCCTTTTATTAGTATGGTAATAGTAGTTCATCATTGATGGTCTTTTGAACAGATACTTGAAATGCATTGGTCTTTTAAAATTGTATTGTAGAATGTTTGTCCGAAAATTATTATGTGTATGTATATCCAGTGCAGTGTTAAAATATGTGGTAACGTTACCGCTAAAATTATGTATCATGTTTAATAGTTGTTATTGTGAGCTTGAATAATTATCTTGAGAACTCATATTGTCACATTATTGTGGAATGGAGTGAATATCCATTCTAGTATTGGTATGAGTTAGACATGGTAATATTGGATAATGTGGTTGTTTATATTTAAAATACCCTCTTTTGTACAAAGTATGTTTTAGTTGAGGGCCAAAAACAGCGTTTAATGACCACATTATCCTTGATTAATACTAATACTAAAATAATGTGAGACCGCTAATATATGAATGTATTGAATGAGACAATTCTCATTCGATCGTACAAATGTGCCTCACAGCAATGTTTGTATGATGTGTTGTGGAAATGGCACAAGGGATCATGATGGAGGGTGTAGATAAACTGTGGATAATGCACTTGTGTTTGATTTAAATAATATGATGACTTAATGAGTGTTGTAAAAAGTGTATATGGAATTGTGCAATATTTATAAAAGGTTTTATTTAAGTTTTCCATTCAGTTCCACACTAGTTAGGTCAGTAGCTGGTTAGAGACATGTGATTGATGTGTCCACTCAATCATTTGCCTTGGTGAATCCGATCCAGCATTCAATCATGCTGGAGCGGGTGTTTACCTGTTTGCTGATCTAGTTTTTCAAAAAATTGTATGTTCATTTAGTCATCAATGTTAACCTGCCTTTGTTTAAACGCTAGTCGTCAAGGTTGCAGGTTAACTTTGGGATAAATGTGTTCTAAATTCTGATACCACATTTTCAGGTCTATAGTTTCAAATACTTATATTCTTAGTTCATTAAATATCCAGTCTTGAATAATGTTTCGCTCTTAAAAACTAGGTTTTGCGAGCTGTGAGGGGATGGTGAAACAAGACTGGATTTGTTATTAGAAATTCTCTAATCTGGTTGACAATTGTGCTATCAATGGTGCTGAAAGTCGTTGATGTTTGGGGCAGCAACGGCTTCCAGTCTTAATGGTTTCAAATATTTTAGCATAATTGCCACTTGTACAAATTTAAAGAGAGCATTTTGGCTGTTGTGAATTGAATAATTATCGAATAAATTTGCCTAAATTTTATGCTGAACTGTAGATCATAATAATAGCGCTAATCAGGTACATTCAACGTTATGCCATGTTCAAAGTTATTCAACTTTAAGCCATATTTTGAAGCCACTCTATTTTGCCGTTTCAATGATGATACGATGTTGCTGCCATTATTTCATAAATTATTAGTAATAATTTAGCAACATATGGGCATAATTTAATTGTTGTATGATCATTCAGCAACATGAGGTATTTGGCCGTATTGAGCGTGTGGTTAAATCTTCTACGCTTGAATAATTCCTCGCACGGTCACGGTGGCAGTATAGGGGCCTAACACTTTTATGCCCAATTCACAGTGAATTGAAATTTGGTCATCAGATCTGTGAAGTAAGCGGTAGTTTGTAAGAATTTGATTGCTGAATTTCGTTGCTGAAAGTGTATGCGCTTCTGACATTTAAAGATCATTTTTCCCGTTTATTGATTTTTTTTATCACATACCATTTCTCTCGGCTACCCCTAGCAACCACTGTCGATACTTGTACAATTTCTGATTTACTGTCTTGACAATGTGTAAAACTTGTTTCAAAGCCAGAAAATCATGAAATTGTAAAAATAGCTTCGCCAGAACCAAATAAAACTGCTAGTTCTTTTTACAGACGAGAGCAAATTTTCATTAAAATTGGTATCTGCCAATTTCTATTTCATATAAGTCGACATTTGACCAGTTATCACTTAACTGTGGCTTTGTACTTGTAACCGTAATTCAGTATAGCTGATCAGTTAACATTCAGTTCCCTTAGCAGTTAATAACTTGGGGACCTATTGACATTACAACTGTTTCACGGCTTATATCATTTAATTGGATCTTTGTAACCTTAATTCAGTATAAATGATCAGTTAACATTCAGTTCCCTTAGCGGTTAATAACTTGGGAACCTATTGACATTACAACTGTTTCACGGCTTATATCATTTAATTGAATCATTGTAACCTTAATTCAGTATAAATGATCAGTTAACAGTCAGTTCCCTTAGCCGTTAATAACTTGGGAACCTATTGACATTACAACTGTTTCACGGCTTATAGCATTTAATTGAATCATTGTAAGTTTAATTAAACACAAATGATTGGATAATTGTCTTAGCAGTTATAATACTTGGGAACTATTCATACTTACTACTGTTTACCAGCATAATGGCATCCATTTAATTTTAAGTTACTAAGTTCTGAAATAGAGCTTTTGTCAAACGCATTTCTTCCGTAGCAACAGAGCATACATTATAGCAGCTATTGAATTTCATTCACACTTACATTAGGAGTTAATCTTATGACCTGTCCTTAAGCCGTAGATGTTAAACACTGAGCTATGCTAGGGTCAGGTCTTTATTAATTGCATTTCTACCTTGTCAGTGAATAATCCAAACTTGTATTTTATTATTCTTTGTGAAAGGAAATTATTAAGCCCCCACTACTGTGAATTGCCACTTCACTTTGGCTTTAATTTCCTGAAGCAATTTATGGCCTGTTCTTAATATTAGTGTTACTATCACTGATCGTACCTTAAGTTCAGATCATTAACGAGTTAGCAACTCGTTAAATAATAGTTTTTGTACACTGTTTGGATTCCTGGGATCCATAATACAACTGTGGTAATCCAAGGTAAAATCACGTAATGATTAATTATCTAGCTTTAAGATAGAATCTTGTATTCCATACAGTCTAGAATTGGCATTTGTTAATAGGCAAGATCCTGTCTTAGGCCACATAAGTTATCACACATAGGCATTCTAAAATAGACATTGTAGAGTAGATCCAAAATGGCGGAATATTCGCTAACAAACACTGTCCCCAGTGCATTCGAGCATCTTAGTGATGATGCATTTGCGCATCCTAGTACACACACCCCATTAGGAATTGAGATGCGACCTCAACACAGCATCTCAGAATCACATGTTACCTTTCAAGATGGAGTCACTATATACGCTAAGGATCACTTTGAAGATGGGTATGACACTGATTACAGCAATGACGGCTGGAGTACTAATGAGGAAGATGCAAATTCAAATATTAGATCTTTGGAAGATTTCCAGGATAGTCACACTAGTGGAGCTATTTTTCCTAACAGTGATTTTTCTGTTCCTCCTTGTGGAAATGTGTTTACCCCTTTGGTTGACACTCTTTCTCAGGTTGCTTCAGGACAGCAGCCGGCCCTCTCTTTTATGGATACTGTGGTGGCAAACCACTGTGAGTCTTCTGGTTATCCAGAGCCTCCTGGTGATTCCTCTCCCCAGTCTCCTGTAGTGACCGTGAGTGAGTTATACAAGATGAGGGAACATGTGAATGAGTTAATTAACCAACTGTGTGATAGTCACGTGGAAAATACGGTTCCAAAGCCAAATCCGGGCTTGAATACGAATTTTCGTTTTCATTTACAGGATCGCCCTGTACCACGCCTTCAAACAGCCTTTACGCGAGAGAAGCAGTCTTTGAATCTGCATTCAGAGAATGTAGAACCAAAGAATGCTTCTCAAATAACGGCTATGCGACCACCACCCGGTTTTTCTCAATTAAATCGACCCCAGATTCAAACTCTGAACCACCACCGAAACTCGCTACAATATTTTAATCTGCCACGCCCTTTCAGGAAGGACATTTACGGTGGGAATTCGTCTCTCTTACCCCCACCATAACGATAGGAGAAATGGTCTAATAATCCTTTTGTGAAATGTAACCCATGTCTTGTAATGTTTTAATGTTTTAATGGTTGCAGGGTGGGGTGTCCGGATTCTTATCCAGTAAGGAGATCCTGCTAAGTACCATGTATGAGCGCTGTCTCTAGTATTGATGTCTTGGGGCATCTGTTCTCCGTGATAGGCGTGTCTAATAGCTAGGTAGATATCAGCCAGTTGCGGCCTAAAATAATTCTTGTTCTGAAAAAACCTAACGGGAATTAAGCAAAGCAGAAGTCCCGCAGAAATAAAGCAGAAACTACTAATACAGCAAATCAAGAACTACATAAGACGGTGACAAGGGAATCCATTGGGAACCCTCAGTCCCGTCTTTACGTAAAGCAGTGCGCATCCCTATAATCATAATCTCACTAGGTATGGTCTTTTCTTTCTAAAGCATTTTTGATTGAAATATTAGGGTAGGCCCATTTTTACCTACCTTTCTTCTTCCACTTTAAGCAGTGGCGATTGTTTAGGTAAACTCATTGTATAGACTTATATTTTTAGGTCACCAAATCAAATCTTGTAAGTCCATAGATCACGAAATTGCTATGGACAGGCATGCTTGTGACACAAACTCGTGGGATGAGACCGTTGTGTTTAACGTTTGCGACGATGGTCGCACGGCCCCACTGGAATGATTGAGTTCCACCGGCCTTAGGAGCCGGTTTTTGTTTCTCGCAGGGCAGTCTCGTACAAGGTCTGTAACCCTGAGACCGGATGCTAACCGGCGTCATCACTCGTCATGCACTTGCAGCGTGGCGAGTCGACATGATACACTGGAACGGCCCGACACCACCCGGTGAGCTACACATGTTGTCCAGTGACAGCATAGATGTTTGAAATCTGTATTTGTGGCAAATAGACCATTGGACCTACGGAATGTCACCAGTGCATTTCCATTGATGTTGTGCATAAGCCAAATCCTGAACTGTTGTCCGCAATTCCAAGGTTACCCAGCTTAGTTGAAATCTCCACACACGAACAGTTGCCATCTAGCTGGGATTGTAATGGCGGAACTCAGTTCTACATATAAGGAATCTAATATTGCTGGATTTTCTTTGGCTTTTTCAGTAGTTGGGCCATATGCATTGAGAATGCGATACTTAGTGGTGGTGTTTTCGCGTAGGCATAGCTTGGTCAATAAATGCAATGCGATCACTGGCGTATACAAAACTAATGACATGGTCAAAGACCTTTGGTCCGATTACGAAGCCTAAACTCCGGAATGTGGCCTGTTTTTGCTGCATGAGTACTAGCTTATGGTACTTTTGTGTTAAGGGAGTTAACTCTTGAAAAGGGGCTCACTCCGCCACCAGCAGGTAAGTAAAATCATTGACATCCCTGCCTGGGAGGCACGTGCCCCTGAGTGGCCCCACCCAACCCCATCCCACCCCCTTAGATCCACAGCTGTAGTGGAAGAAAAAACTGTATGTAATGGTTTGATTAATGCGTATTATATATGGGCTTATCTGATATAATCAGATCTCTAAATCAAACTGTTTTAAAATACCATTCTCTCACATGCTTTGCATTATGTTCAACATACCCATGAATTGGCACATGGAAAGAACATGGCCAAGAAAGTAACTCCGATAATAGCGCCACCAACCATTGCCCATGTAGAATTACAAATCTGTAAGACAATTTGGTCAAATTCCTTAAACAAAAGTGCCAGTCCAATACTAGCTAGACCCATCACTGCACCTGTCAAAACATATTAGGAAGAACCGAGCGTAATAATAATAATAATAATAATAATAATAATAATAATAATAATAATAATATTAATAATAATAATAATAATAATAATAATAATAATAATAATAGTCGTCGCCATCATCATTGTTGTAGCCGTAGTGGTCATAGTTTGTTTATTTCTCATTTGGAATATCCACCATCATCATCATCATCATCATCATCATCATCATCATCATCATTATCATCATCATCACCATCATGTTGACTTAAGATGTTTCTATACAAATTGAGACATTTTCATTTAAAATATCTCCTGATTGAAAATATTTTCGTGTTATATGCCGCTGTCCTATATACCAATATGAAATTATGCATGTAATTTTGTTTTTGGAAAAAATGTGGTTATGAATTCTTAAATGTCTACAGTTTATTATGAGGCATACTCATAGTATAACCTTATAATCTCAATTATTGGTTTTGATTGTTGAAGTATCATATTCATCTTTTTAACTATAAGAAAATTTAATAAGCTATTATAAGAATTTCGTTGATAATTTACTTTCTCTGAAGATAAACAGCCTCTTTATTGTTGCCCATCTATTTCACAGCATCTCACAAAGAGAATCCTGCTAGTGATAAAGATGGAGGGGAGATTATATGCGTTTATTGCAATCAATGTTGGTGTATTCTTGGTGCCGGCCCCACTAGTACAATTTGCGAGTTATGCGAGAGTGGTCTGTGGATGAATTCTTTCTGGGTACGCATAAAATGTCTGTCAGGGAAGACTTCAATAGGACTCAATATTATGACTGAGGTGCGTGGCAGAGTCCGACACCACCCGGTTGCCGGTCGTGTCTGTTCTGTGTCCATCAGGACAGTCAGGTGTCAGTCGTGGCCAGAGCCTTCCTCTGCGATCGACTGCTGTCCCAGGCCGGGTTCATAATGAGGTGGAATGGAGGGGGGGAGGGGCATCTCCTTATCTGCTCCATTTGGCCAGTATTTTAGGTCAATATGAATAAGATGAGGGGTCATTGGAGGCTGCTTTGCTGGATGATACCCTCATCACCACCAACCCCGCCAGCCCACCCCTGTGCTGGAGTATATGGAGATTGACACTGAGATGGATGGCCAGTTGTCGATCTCTCTTTTTATACAGTTTTGGGGGCTGGTAGAGTGGATCCTTTACTGCCTTTGCTAAACATTGTTTCGGGAAGAGACGGGTCCATCTGGTTTTACTGTGATGCCTATACCAGCTATGGCTGAGATTGGGTGGTTGTCTATTCTTGTTGAGGCTGGACAGGTTCAGGCTCCGCCGCTTGCCCTAGTTCCTTCATGTTTCACCAAAGTTGAAGCCAGAACGTTGGTCAATTCAGGGTTTTCTCTAGTTCTGGGAGATCGAAATCAAATGCCATCTACACATTGTGAAGTTATTCCTTATTCCAGCTATGGCAGATAACTCAGTTCTGTTATCAGATAAAATTCCTCAGTTAGCTGCGGTTTAGATGATGACCCCATTTCAGAGTTTGAACATTCCAGGCACACAAACTTATTACTGGGTTGGAGCGGCTCCTTTTCAGATCCGTGGTGGTCATGGCATTGGTCCAGAGGGCGATGTCCCACGGGATGGCGAGGCTCTTACAACAGAGTTTGTGACAGATAACTATTGCCTACGCTCATTGGTATGACTCCCGGCCATGTGTCTGACGTCAGATGTTTTAAATATGATTGTTTCCAAGGGGAAGATACCAAGGGTCCAGGAGATTTGCAGATGCTGCCACATTACTTGTTCACAATTTCAACCATGTGGGATATTTACCAAGCCAACAAACTCAGACATGTGTGTTATGGGTGTCGCTATCGTCAATGCCACAAGCAGTGTCTATCATCTGACAGCGCAGGCTGTGGCCAATGCAATGGATGGCATGTGAAAGAGTGAGGAGTCCGTGAGGGCTGCACAAACTGCGGGTTCCCACTCTACGGCCATCCTCCATAGCATGTAGAGGCATTGCATGTTAGATGCTAATAGAATAGTGATAGACTGCCTTGCACAGTTGGTCACCAGCTCTCTGAAATTCAGTATATAAATCGATCTCAATACGCGCAAAGCGACGAGAGGGCTTAGCTTGAAATTGGAGTGGCATGGCTAGAAATGGGCACCCTATTACCTATTCCAATGACATATTTGACAGCTAATGCATCTCCCATTTTCTCTCCTCTGACTCGGAAGTAGAAGGGCTGAACCATGTCCTTTAAGGCGACCGTGGCGATGCTGTTCAACCCAGAAGACACGGTACTAAAAGAGAAAAGAAATCACATCATGAAGATAGGTAGGCCACTTCGCACCAGTGTGCTATTTCTATTAATATGCGATCAGATAAATTCACACAGGTATTCATGCTGTGATTCGCATTACTTAAGACTTGGTAGATTTCGTCATGCATCGAGCAGAAGAATCGCTCCCGATCGGAATACAAGTCACATGAAACTGCAAATAAAAGCTGAAATTGTGTAAATATTAGTGCAAAGCAGTCGTTAGTTGAACGGTCAATGTGTGATTGAACATGAACAGCAGGCGTTACACCAATGACATTATACTTACATATGCTGTATCATTATACCTGAGAGCTGCGCTGAGAATGCATGACAGGAAAAGGCCAGGAATCCCAGGAAGGGACTGAAGTATGTCCATTACAAACAACGGGAATATCTGAACCGAAGAGAAAAACGAACAGACTTTTTAAACTTATTGGCAAATAATTTCTCAGGAAGAGAGAGAGCAGGAGAGCTTACCCAGAAAACGGCATCCATCTTTAGAAGAAAATTATGAGAATAACTGTAAAAATATGATCTATTTCAACATCAAGCGAATGTATAAATGTGAAAGTATTCCGAGCTATGTTGGTTCTAATGTGTCCATGGTTGCTGAAGTAATTCCACTGCATCACGTAATAAAAATATCTCCGGTACAGCAATATGATGTGGACCTGAGTTTCTCTGCCTGCCTACCAGCCTCCCCACCCGCCCGCCCGTCCACGTTTCCATCTGTCCGCCTGTTTGTCTTGCCATCTGTCAGTCCATTCGTCCGTCCGTCTGTCCGCAGCATATCTCCATAACGCAAGAAGGTAGAATCCGCACATTTGGCACATACAATCATATTGTGGAAGGCTTGAACGAGTTGAGTTTCACGTCAAATGGTTCAATACCTAGGTCACGGAGTCACTAGGTTCATGTCAAAATACACATTTTGGCCATAAATCTGGAATGCAAAGAAGAAGAATCGAAACATTTGGCACATCCATTCATAGTGTAGCTAGCTAGAAATAATGTAAGTTACAGGTCAAAAGGTCAAATATCTAGGCCACGAGGTCACTAATTGCATATCGGAATGTGCAATAACTATGGCATGCACGAAGGTGGAATCACCAAATTTAGCAGATCCACTCATTTCGGGTGCATGAGTTAGAAGTACTCTCAGTCTCAAGTCAATTGGTTACATACCTAGGTCACGTGGTCAATAAGTGCATATCTGAATGCACAATTTGGCTATAACTTCGGAATGCAAGTCGATATGAACACCAAATTTGACATGTCAATTCATATTTTGCTGGGATAGAGGTAGATTGAGTTGAGGGTCCACGGGTTAAATATATAGGTCACGTGGTCAATAAGTGCATGGCGAAATATGCATTTTAGTCATAACTGTGGAATGCAAAAAAACACTAAAATCACCTAATTTCAAACACCCTTTCATATTACGGTTGACTAGTGCTACTAGAAATAGTTTTGGGCAAATATATCTAGGTTATTGGCGTCACTGTGTGCATTGGTAAAATAGGGTTCAAACGTGTGAGTCCGCGCCGCCTGCGAGTCCAGTCTAAATCGCTACTACAAAAAGGTATGGTTTAATATATAGATAATAATTCATTTCGTAATAGTTTACCGTGAATCCTGGCTCTCCTGTAATACCTGGCTCTCCTGTAATACCTGGCTCTCCTGTAATACCTGGCTCTCCTGTAATACCTGGCTCGCATATAATGACCAGTTGTTAAACTAGTCGCAGGGCAGTCGCAGATTAGTTGGAGACTAGTTCTAGAGCAGTTGACGACTAATCGCCGACCAGTTATTTATTAGCGCACTTATAACTTTTGAGCGAATCACCATGAAGTTGCCCACACATAGCCAAAGGAAGTGACGTTTATTTGAGAAATATGTACAGAAAATTGTGCTGAATTTTACCTCCATGGACCGTCTTTCAAAACGAAAGAAGAAAGATAATGCTACTGTGATCTGTTCAGTTCTGCTATTAGAGACGAATGAATATAGGCCTAAGAAGCGTATTTGGGTAAAAAGATTAAATACGTCGCCGACAGAATCAATGTGCTTATTGTTATTTAATAACAGACCTCAGGAGAGATAGCTCATCGTCTGTCTATAAGCTTCTATTAATGGACCCTAATGACTTTTCGATAAAATATATTTGAAGCGCTGATCAATTACGATTTTTCAAATTTAAATTCTTAACCCTAAAGAGCAATACTACAATTTTGTCTATGATTCTATGATTCCAGCATCGTCTCACATGAAGAACATGTGACCTAAATGTATTTCTGGATTGACTAATCCACGAGCAACTGCCTACAACTCACAACTGACCATTGCACATATAACGACTGAGTCTGGAAAAAGTATTAAACACGATTAATCTTGAAAACCGGTAGGCGACTGGTCGGCAACTCTCGCCAACTGGTCGTATACCCTGCTCACATATAACGACCCGACTTCTTACAACTGTCATTCAATTCCATAAGAATGCATAGGCTACATCGGGTCGGCGTCGAGACTGGTAGTTATATGTGAGGCAGCCAGTAATTGTCTAATATAAATCTAATCTACCTTATTTACCACATTGGAGTCAGACCTGCCTAACTATACACCTGTGCAAAAGTTAAGCACCACCCTATTTTTACGCACATGCGAGGGTATATTCATGTGCTATGAAGAAAGCAATAGCATAAACATTTATGTACCCATCCATCTTAGTGCAAGAGGTAATAATGCAACTAGAGGAATGCTCATTATGATGGTGGGGAAACACTGTATGTTTTTGTTTGAACTTGAAAACGAGGCCTGAATATGGTTACGTTGACACAACTGACAACTATTGCCCTACAGTTGACACACGTGGCTAGATTGTCATTAATGGTGTCTGAAAACGAGGTTTAACATCTGTGCACGAGTTTGAGACTGTCATTATTAATACCGGGTATATCCACCTTGTGCCTGGATGACGGCCTGGACACGACATCTCATGCTGGTCACCAACCGACTGATACGCCATTGTGGTATTCGTTGCCATTCAAGATGGAGTGCATCTGTTAATTCCTGTAGGTTCTGCACAGGAGGATCCCTCCTTCTCACCAATTTTCCCAGAATGTCCCAGATATGCTCAATAGGGTTCATGTCAGGGCTCCTTGCTGGCCATGGTAGGGTTTCGATGGCATTCTGGCGGAGATATTCATGCACAGCTCTAGCACGATGTGGTCGGGCGTTGTCATCCATGAATATAGGGTGGGTTCCAGGTGCATGATTTACAAAATGAGGGACCACAACTCTATCCAGTATGGAATCTTGATATCTTTGTCCATTTAGTGTTCCAGGTACAGTCAACAGATCCAGCTTACAATCAAATGAGATGCACCCCCATATCATAACGGAACCTCCACCAAATGGAACTTCTTCCATGATGTTACGTTGGTCGTACGCCGTGCGTCTGGACCTCCATACATGAGTTCGACCATCTGTGGCATGAAGCAGGAACCGACTTTCATCGGACCAGTGTACCCGTCTCCAGGATCTCATGTTCCAGTGTCTTCTTTCGTTGCACCACCTCAGACGCTCCTCTTTGTGGTGTGCAGTGAGGAGAGGACGTCTGACAGGTCTCCTAGCTTTCATGCCAGCAGCATACAGTCTCCTTTTGACGGTAGACATTGACACTCTATTGCGCGTTTCCCATTGCTGGCTGAGCACTCTGCTGTTGGTGAATGGAGATCTCCTAACAAGGCGTACTAGGGCTCGATCATCACGGGCAGTAGTCTTCTTCGGTCTTCCAGATCTAGGCCTGTCCTTCACCTCGTTAGTTTGCCCATGTTTTGCAATCAAACGACTGATTACAGTATGGTTAATGTTCAGCTGTCTGCCAATCTCTCTGCATGACATACCAGTGGTATGCATGCCTATGATTTGCCATTTCACACGATCACTTAACCTTCGTCTTGCCATAGCGGTTCACAATCAAGAGCTAATTCTCTCTGTACAAATAAACCACGGTCATGAACACAAAATTCCTAATCTTGTCGCCTAAATCTGTATGTAATGTTCTACACCTCAAACTGGACTTTTACATAACTGAACACGTGTGCTGTTTCCCGCCACGCACGGACATCAAGCGGCGTGAAGTCATGCATGCATGTGCATTTCGTACTTGGAATTATGTCAGCTAACGCGGGGACAAAAAGTATGGCAGCCTAGTTGTACCATCATGTTTCTACGTTCTATTGTTTTTGCTGGTGCTTAACTTTTGCACAGGTGTATAGTAACGGGCGTACATAGTTCCGTGCCCATAATTCGAATAGAGGAATTCATTTCGGGTTATGGACCACCAATTTCTAGCTAACCATCGGCCACTTTATACACGTGTTCGCGCGTCGATTTGAACTCATCAAACCATAAATTCCAAGAATCTCAATTTCAAGTTCAGCTATACAGGTAAACTGTTGAATATTTTGAAACTAATTCTACGAGGAGCTGTTACTGCCTATAGTAACAGCAGCTCAGTCAATTGCTTTTTTAAAATATTCAACAAAATGTTTAGTAGATTTCGTCAGAGATATACAATGAAGGAATCCAGTTTTAGCTGTGCCACGCCCATCTTTAGCTATGCTCCACCCACACTTCGCCGTGTTGGGATCGATCGATCCTGCCTGAACTCCCTGACTATCAATTTCCAGAAAACTGCACTGGTAAGCTGTTGAATATTTTGAAACTAATTTGACTGGGAGCTGTTGCTGCATAATGCAGCAACAGCGTTCAGCCAAATTAATTTCAAAATACTCAACAGTGTTTATTAAATAGTAATACATACAATTCGTACAACAACGCTTGGTCTGCCATCAATGGACCTTTCCAGTTTTAGCTATTCCCAGCCCATCTCTAGCTAAGCTCCACCTACACCTAGTGTTGGGGATCGATCGATCCCTGAACTCCCTGACTATCAATTTCCAGAAAATTATACAGGTAAGTTGTAATATTTTGAAACTAATTTGACTGGTTGCTGTCCGGCGCCCAGTTAGATTGGTTTCAAAATATTCAACATCATCATTATCAAATAGTAAAGACATACAATTCGTACAACAACGCTTAGTGCATCTTCAATTATGCGTTCGTGGCATCCTTATCTATGTCATTCATGATGCCATTGATTATGACGTCATCCTACACATCACGTAGCTTATTATGACGTCATATAATGTATGGATAAGCTGTAAAGGTCCATTAAGCGTTCGTGGCGTCCTTATCTATTATCACGTCATATGATTGATAGACAAACTGGAAAGGTCCATTCAAACAGTTACTGTTGGAACTGTGCCCATTTCGTGAAGGACCTACGTTTGCGTGTGACTTCAGCTAACAAGTGACGTGTTTTGATAATGACGACAGATCTATATCAGAATGATAGATATGATTCCTCCACTATTACCCTCGTAGTCAGCGTACCATTTTGCCAAATCGCTCGCGAAGTTCTGATCTCTCTTACATGTGATAAGTGGTATACTGATAACTCGCTTCTGACGTCCAAAAGTGTGACAATTTGGGTGAAAAGATGCAGCAGAGGGGACACCCTTTAGTATTTAGTCAGGCCTGATATTGCTACTTCGGTCCACTCCTACTGCGCTTGGAAGAACATCGTCGTGTCG